>JASKDV010028205.1:0-16317 GCA_032466395.1 Aegires albopunctatus | reverse complement strand
GCTATGAGACGGTCCTGGGAGCAGGGGATGAATTCAGGGAATGGATTGACAGATTTAAATTGGAGGTGTAGCCATACATTACTACTAGTGATAAAAGATTAGGCCTACCTGTATTTTTCCATCCTTGTTTTGGTACTAATGATCCTGCCTGATCTTTCTGAAATCTTATAATCATTGAACAGGGGATGACTTTTGTCTTTGAATTGTGTAAGGCTTTGTTTAGAAATCGTTCTTTGTATAGGGTGTTAACTGATGGTAATGTTTTTCATATGATTTTCTCCACTTTTTATTAGTTTGTCAATGGGTATCCCAATGCACATCCCCAGATGTTATATTACCTCCCCTTCAGCCAATACCAAAATTTATATTGATAAGGAGATGTCATTGGTATAAATGAGGAGGTGAAGGGAGATGTGCATATAAGAAGTTTATACATGTATCTAATATTCAATAAAGTGGGATTATCATCAATGCCAGCTATGACGGATCATGACCCAATGAATTTTATAAATTGAAGGTTATTACATGTACCTGACCTTGATATATGATAATTTTCTAAATCATTGAAAAATCTAATGTGTGAAATCATAATTTGTGAGAAAATATATTAATGAAATAAAAGAATGCGTATTATTCAACCCATAACATGAGCTCAAAATGTATCTACTGATAGTATCAAAAGAATTTTTGAATAAAGGCTCAAGCTTCCTCTCAACTCTTAAGAAAGTATGAAGAAAAAAAAAAAATAATAATAAATAAAACAATAAATCATGAAGGTAAACCTTATTTTGATTTATAAAAAAAGGTAAATAGCATCAGTTTTGCAACCCACTGTTTTTTAGTTTTGGACATTTTTTATGGCACTACTTTCTCAGAAAGAATAGGACTTGTACACATTATATCAAACATTATGAATTATATAGTTAAGATAGAGTAAACAATCAAACATCTATTGAGAGTAAAGTAAAGAATAGCTCAACAGAATATGAGAACTTCACAACTGCAACAAAAATTATTTCTGGACTAAGTACTCTATACAAATATACATGTATAATGGATAGAAAACCAAATTTGTTTATGGTTAAAAATCATGCAAAATTATCGATTGTCAATGAGTAGAAATTCTGCATCGTCACTTTTTTTGACCAAGGGCAGTTTCCAATTCTGACATCACACGAAGTACCATTTCTTCCTGGTATGGCAAACCGACAATCTGTACTGCAGTAGGAAGGCCTTCTGAATTTGGAGTATCCTTTGAAAACATTTAAAACAACTTTTTTTTAGAGATTTAAACTTATCACTACTTTAATTTAAGTTTAATTTGTTTTATTAATGATTGATTTATGGAATAATATATTTACTCAATAATAATCTCAATATTTGATGTTAATGCAAAAGGAAAGATAAAGGGGGTCTACATTATTTCATATAAAATGCTTTACACACTTAACAAGTTAAGGTATACAATTAATGAATGATAAGGGAATGCATGACACTTTTGCCATTACCATAATGCCCATATCAATAAACTAAAATCTTATTCATTTCATTACCTTTTGATAATTACTTTTAGCATATTACCAAAAAGCTCCATATAGTCATAACTGATGTAAAAAGAAAACTATCTAGGGAAACAATGCTTTATAAATTTATATCCATCATTTAATTTTACCTTGGCCATAATTTTTTCAAAAACTGTGTCAGGCCTATAGTATTTAGGATCTTGCGTTCTTGCCACATCCTCTGAAGTCACATGAGATACTGGCAATACCCCAGCAGTGAAATTGAGTAGGTTGTAAATACAAGTGTATGTCACATATGCTGTGGAGAAAATAGAAAAAAAAAATTGGGGGTTGAAGGTCTACAGAAAGTCATAACAGGAGTTACTTCTAGGGAGATTTAATACATATCCTATTATGTCTCTTTGTTGTGTACTTATCCAATGCAATTATTACATCCATTTGAATATTTCTTCAGCTAATGGTTTGGCATATTATTGCTATTTTAACTGGATGACAATGATATAAATTTGGAACCATACATTGAAAGATTAATTAAAGGGCTCGTCCTAAATTATTGGTTTCAAATGTTAACGGTCTTCCAAATAATCATATTATGGTAGGAAAGATTTGATTAGCTAGTTCTACCAGGGATGGATAATAAACCTTGAGGTAATATGTGAATGAAAAATCCTTTCAAGGTATGATACATAAACAGCAAGTCATTAAAGGCTAGATTAAACATTGCATGTTTAAGGTAATTAGCAAGAAATTAAAAGGAATGAATATATTTTGAATACCAGTAGAGAAAATATTTTCCCCTTGGAGTGATTCATGAAAGTTAGAATCAGGGCCTGTCTCATTTCAATTTGATAAATTGAATCATGCAAGTTTGAATCACAAGAATTCAATTTTATTCACACTAATCATACCAAGCATTATCCTGTCAATGCCAAGAGTGAGAGCAGGACATGGAGTACCAGGGCACAACATCACATCAATGTTTTGACTTTTCCAAGTTTTAATGACATCAGCCTTGTAATCCTTTAAAGAAAACAAAGTAAATCTATAAGCTTTGAACATTTATCATTAAGACTGTGATGCTTATTTATTTAAATTCATAGAACATTTATTTATATTTCCCCCAGTTTTGAGAGGAATAATGCAATAAATATCCGTCATTAGCAATGATCTTTAGCAGACTAAATAATGGGGTGAAAGCCATTATTATTGCCTATCTGTTCACACAATTTGCAACATTAAAAAATTAGTTCCTATTGAAATATGGAATGAGAATAGTCGGGGAATTCTTAATAATGTTTTTATGTTTAAAATCATCAATATACTATATAAAGATCCCACTTCCAGTCTTTTCTAGCGGATCCTTCATAGATGGTTGAAATAAAAGCTCGACCCTGATATGAATTATTTACAAAATATCAATAATGATTTAGTACCTGTACATCATGATAATCTTAGAACTTAGTAATGGATCTTCTATTTACTTTTTAAGAGTACATGTAATGTGAATAGACCTATATAATAAATGAGATAAAGACAACGATAAAATCTTATAAATTCTTATAAACTCGAAGCATGGGGCATTTATTTTAGGACGCTTGTTTGCTGATAATAATAGTAATATGGCTGCGCCCATTAATGCAAAGATCTTTCACCCGGAAGTGGTATCTATGTATATTATAGCGATGCCTCTCTTCTATCTATAAGTTTTATCATTTACCAGATGTCTATAGTCGTAAAGCGTTCTACAACGCCTATACCTTAACCTTAATCCTCTCCGCGCCATGAGGCGCACAAGTCCAGTACTTGACTTCTCCACAGAGTCCGGTCATCAGCCGCTTTCTTTGCTGCTGCCCAGGATCCCCAGCCAGCGCTCTTCCTCTCTGCCTCGACCATCCTCCTCCTGGTAGTCTTTGGGTGGCCTCTCTTCCTCCTCCCCTCAGGTGTCCAGCCGAGAGCAACATAGCCGTCGTCCCCGATGCCTCTTCTGAGGGTGTGGCCAATCCAGTTCCATTTTCTCTGTCTGTCCTGGTCGCTTATGTTGCTAGTCTTTGCAATTTCTAGTACCTGTTGGTTTGAAATATGCTGCTGCCATCTGAAGCCAAAGATCTGTCTAAGGAATGTGGTCTGGAAGCAGTCCATGTTACATATTACTTTGTGAAATGTCATTCTTGTTTTATTTTTTTCCTCTACATAATCTGTATGGTCAAGTTCCCTATTTCATGTTTTTCTGCATTCCAGATTATGGCAGGGAAAATCTCAAGGGTTTTTACATCCATGTCAAACCTGAAAAAGATACAGAAATTTGTCGTTTGTTTGCAGTGAAGAATGATGGATTTAAAGATAAGGTATACATAATTTATAAATGGTGATATTGCTTTGCTTTTACTATGGTAATGATTATTAAATTCATAATTATCTTCTTGTCGATGTTGTTGCCAATCCTATTCCCAGTTGTCTAAAGCTTTTTAATGATTAATGTTTCAATCATATTTCTTTGCATAGGTACTGAGGTCTGAACTCATGTTAATTATGAATTCTTTGGCTATAATGTTTAATCATGAGAAAACTTCATATCATTTTGAAGCTTCCCATCTGTGGAGTGGGAATTTACACTGAACATTGTATTGTTTATTGTAATCTAATTAATTATATGTTGAATTTTTTTTAACCTTTTGGCAGTCCCTCAGCTTCAGCACCACCATCAAATATATCTCATTTGTGGAAGAAAGTCTTGAAATAAAGATTTACAGTATGCCCCCTCCAGAAGAGAATATGAAAAATAATTCAGAAACTTACCAGTCTGGGTTACTGATGTCGAAAGGTTCCTTTGGTAAGTATTATCATTCTTGAAACTCAATTATCAATTTGATCAAGGGGTGTTGGATTTTTTTGTTTTGAGCGGCAATTTTATCCTCAGATCTTTTCCTTCAATGGGACAGTGTTTTACCACACCAGTTTCTTAAATTTTCCATCATTATTTTCCAAGAATCATAATATTGAGTACAGCAGTTGATTTTTGTTAATACGTTGCTGTAGGACCTGACAGAGTTATCTCACATTAGGGCACTTTTGCATTTGTTGCAGGTAGTACAGAATTGTCATTTATCGATGTAAAAATCAATATTAATTATAAATTTGTTTATTTATGGATTTGTTCATAGGTTTGAACTGATTTTAAATGATATTCTTTATGTTAAACACTTGAAGCCTAATCTCTAACTGACCATTGGGGTGCCAGCATGGATGACACAATTAGTATTCCAGATGGTTTTGTCTTGCGCTACTTCTAGGAGTGTTGGTACCCTGAGGCTGGCCCAATGATGTTAGGCATCCAGGTTTTGTATGGTTGTTCCTGCCTTTCTCCTCCTTCCATCCAATGTTCCCTGCAGAACCTTTTTCAACGGGCTGTTCATGTTTTGCCTTGTTGTATGGTTGAACTATCGCGACTTTCATCATTTGACGTCATTATGTCATGATCAGTGGTTCTTCTTTAGCTAATGCTACAAATGTACCTTAATTAAAGTACTGTGATTGAGTGATTAATTTGTTTGTCTTGCATTATAAATGCGAAGATTGGAATCCAGTTTGCACACATTATTGATCTCATTTTCTCTCTCTCTCTACTTCCCTCTCTTCTCTTTTATCAGGTGGCTTGAAAAACAAACACACCAAACTCTTAATTATGCTTAGATACTTCTCCTTCTTTAAACTTTTTTATAGACCTTAACAGTTTTTAGATTCAAATGTGTTTTTGACCGCGTGCCAGGAAAATGTCATGCAATCTGCAAAGTGTAATTGTGCATCTCGTGCTAATGACACTTAAGATATACAGCTTAATCCAAATCGCTCGGGTTAGTGAAAAGCGGGTCGGGACAGGTAGATATTTGGATTATACCTGCCATTTTATATTGAAAAAATACTGTTTTTTTTTCAAAACATTCATCGGAATAACTGAATTTGGAATAACGGGGTTGAATTCTATTAATAATGATGATGATAATGATTGTATTCCTACTATCTCTATCTTTCCCCTTCTTTACAGACACTTCATCACCAGGATATTGGTCACCTTTCATTTCAACAAAGGTCTCAAAGAAGAACCGCACCATTGATGTCTTATTTAGTCTCCCACCTAAGATACCTGATTGGGAATTAACAAAGTTCAAAGTAATGTTGTTGAAACGATCCTGTTCAGTCAACGATTATTTTGATATGCACATCATAACCAAGGTAATTACCTTTTAGAATCATATTACTGCCTTGGTCCTAGAAGCTGATCATTCACATAAAAAATGGTTATACCATCATCCCCCCCCCCCTGCCATAATGACCACCTGTCCTAACAGCCACTACTCTGGACACCCTTATAATTTTCCTATATTTTTAACCTCTTCATAGCGGTTACGTCCTGTAATGCATCCACGGTCAGTCTTTTTTGTGACAAATCGGCTTCTATTCATAGCAGCCACTTCTGCAGAGATTTTCTCACAAAGTTTTCCTTCTTGTTAGCGACACGACTGACTGCCCAACTTCTTTTGCCCCCTACACTCAGTCAACAAATGATAGAATACATTTTCTTTGTTCCAACTCTGACCATGTGCAAATTTATGCCTTTTACACTTTTGGCAAAATGATTGATATTTGTTGGCTTTCAATTAACTCTTTAACTCCCTCAAGCTGAATGTTGTGGCTCAACACAACTGTGCATTTGGACACCAAGCCGGTTTTTCCGACTCGGGATATTATTGCCCTACTTGGTAGTTCACAAACTGTGTAATGGTCCCTTTCAGAGTCCGAAGAGGTTAGTCAATATGGACAGGCAGACCTGCCATATTGTCCTACAGAAAAATCAGGATGAACTTTTTCTTCATTGCATGGTTTCAATAATACAGTGGTAATGATATCCGAAGTTCAATTCCAAGATACCTTTTAGATTCTTGCATTGAAACCTTAGGGAAGACTCTTTATTTGATGTAATTTTTTTTTACCCTCTCCAGGTTAAAAAAAATAAATAAATGGACACAGGCTATACTGCCTCGCAAGGCAAAGCAGCATATCTCCTAAAACTGAGTTTTGGCATCTTTTCATTTCATTGGTCTTATCATACCCATTTTAATCATGTGTCAAAAACATAGCGGTGTATCTCCATTAGAAATGGTATTTTAAATGTTTTGAAGTAAACTTTACATAACATGACAAGCTCAATTTTGAAAGTTTTTAGCATTTTTTGCAGAATTGAAAAAAGTGGAGATACGCCTGTTTGACTTTACATGGCAGTATAAGCTGGAGTTCAAATCTATGACAAACTTGTGTCCTTTTCAGGGTGTGATTTAATATTGCATAATTTGCTCCACAGTTTGGAAATTGGGCTTGACCCTGACCATATTGACTCTGAAAAGGAAAACTGCTTTTATTTCTTCCATGATGTTTCAAAGACTTTTATTGTTTTCCCTAGCAATGAAATCATAATAATATTGAACACATTTTTTTCCCTACAACTCATACCAGTTTTATATTTCCAAAGTTTGATGTGAATTACTACTAATGACTCTATTTCGTTCAACAGCCCATAAACACGACCAGTACAGATGCCCACTGGAGGTTTTCTGGACTAGATGTCCAAGATGTATACAGTGTGACGGTTAGTAGCAAATGACTCTTTGTTCTACCAAGTGATAAACTTATGGAGAGAGGATTATATAAATACCCCTTTTTCACCACTAGCTTCAGTCCCATATCAGTGGTCTTTACACATTAGAACTGGTGTGATACAAACCCAGTTTGTCTAAAAATCCATTAGTTTGGTGAGGTATAGTCTTTTCTAATATAAATTTACCCCTTAAATGGTGGTGCTGGGTTCTGGGACCAGAATTTTATCTCTCTGATTTATTGATTTGAGACATATAAAGGTTTGTTGCGCATGGAAAGCTGAGTTGAGATATGTAGGTAGCTGCCATCTTGGATTTTACTCCCCATATTTTCAACAGCTTCAAATACAATGGGCTCCCACATTGTTTTATGTACGCTATTCAAACTTCCAACACGCCTTATTAGATACAATATCTAGATTTTGTCAGATGGGCTTTGCTTTTATGCGTAAGTTTTACTATTATGAACTTTTGAAAACAAATGTAGAAATAAGTAACAAAAAGTTAAAAAAAAAATAATTTTGAAAAATTGAATTTTCACAAAATTATCATAGATATGGAGAAAGACAATGGAAGACAACACCACATAAACTGGACATACAATTCAAAACATTCCTGTCCCGTATATCGACGTCCCTCCTCTTCCTCTTCCTCCTCAGGGACTTTCTTCTCAGCCTCAGCTCTCTTTTTTCTTCTTTTCATTGCTTCATGGGAAGCCTGGAGCTCGTTATTGAAGAGTCATAATTTATGTTACTCTTTTTCCATGCCAAAGCCGAGCAACTCCATCACAGCAGCTAGACTGTCGGGATCACCATTGAACTTCGTAACTGTAGTAATATGTGCAAATAATTTTTTTTCAGGGGGTGGAATGTCTCCTTGCTGTGGTAATGTGGTGAAAATAATTTAGCGAGCGATAAGCGGAAATAATACAGATATACACCACGTTGTACAATACATATGTGGCCATGTTTTACATAATACAGATGACCATGGGAACATTTTGGAACCTACTATTCTGACTCAAATACAGTAATTAATAATAAATTCACTATGTTCTTCAAGCAATTAAAAGGCAAATTTAGTATCTCGTACAGGAGAATGGAGCACTGCATAAGATTGATATTTTTGCTTTCTCAGGTCAGTGTTGTAAACACAGGTTTCAATGATCCTGATTCCTGTATCTGTAGAAAAATTGATGGAACTGACGATCGCTGTGCCAATGCCTGCGGAGCCACTCAGACAGCCTGGTTTGATTTGGAAGAGACAGGTTGGCAAAGTTTCTAAATGTTCAAGAAGATTTTTTTAATTTTCTTATTCACCAATGAATTTTTGAAAGGATAGTTCATAAGAGTTGATAAGATGCTAAACAGTGGAAACCTAATTTATTGATAACCACATCAAAGAAACTGAAATTGTCATATATGGGACACATTAAAAGATATTTCTGGAACGAATGGAGGAGGGCAGATGAAGAAGGAAAGGCTTAGAAGAAGAAGATAGTTCCATGATGTCACTAAGAAAGTCAGTTTTTATAAGGCAATAAGATAAGATAAATTTTATTTGAGATATTGATAATCCTCCTTGATATAGGTGTTTACAATAAATAATAATAATAATAATAATAATAAAAACCATCAAGGCTTAATAATATATCAGATCAAATGACAAAAATACCTGTGGATTCACATACACACATGCTCACTTGTATAGTGAGAACTTAAAGGGGGCAGGTTTGTAATTAGAAGTTTAATTAAGATTGTTTTTGTGGTTTTTTTTGTCTGATTATCACATGGTTCTAAATGTCATGCGACTCTTGAAAATATTTTAATAAAGCCATTCAGATATGAATGGCTTTATCTGACTAGATCCACTTCAAAAACTGCTTGCCATGCTGGGCAACTGTGCGAGTAATCATTTCTTAAGAAAAACTGCTTTCCTGTAATCATCAAATAGAATAAAGTAAATTAACTCAGTAAGCTGTTTAGCAGGCCATTTGAAGCTGTTCAATGTGAACTTTGTTATATCCTCTCTGTGGGTCCATAATTTGACATTTTCTTCGTTACAAGGACATGATATTCAAGCTGATTTTTTTTTATTCAGTGTATTGGTCTTTTATTTTATTTTTAACTGTTTTTATTTTTGTTTTTGTTTGGTTGTGGTGAAGGTTTGAGAGGGGGGGGGGGGGGTGCATCAGTCAGTCGGCTATAACACGGATTGGAAGTGAAGGTTTCATTAAGGAAACTTGAGCGTGTCAAAAAAACAAAAAAACCTTCATTATTCAGGGAAGATCTGCAATTGTTTTTACTTTCTTGCGTAGCCATGAATGATAGGCAGAAATTATAATGGTATCGAATAGATTCATTCATTAATGATGAAATCATCTGTGCATTGAGAATGCTAGTGAGCTGGAAACTATGGGCACTAAAAGTGTTTATCATTATCATCAGCATAGTGATATCTTTCTAAAAATCAAAAATCAAATAAAATTCCACTAAATTCATCCCAGAAGGGAAATTTGTCTTTTGGTATTTACCGTCACCGAGCATCAGCCGTAAGTACAGTGCCGCGAATGCAAACAATTCGTGTTAATAGCCTTTGCACAAGAGTTAAACACAGTGTCTCCATGAGATTCAAAACCACGACCTTTTACATGCAAGTCGAATGGCTTAACCTTTCGGCCACCCTTGCCCCATTCTATTGGGTTCAACAATTTGTATTGCCATTTTCTTACAAATATTGACACAAAAAAGACCATGAGTGGGAGGGGGGGGACATTGATTTTAAAATCTATAGTGTATTTAATAAGAGCCTCATCATCCTATGCAGAAGTAAGAAACATAGCAATGATGTCAGATTATGAATGATAAGCTTTAATAAATTGCATGCTCGAGTTCATACCAGATTACTCCCTCAGAACCACGAGAAGTGTCATAGCCAAGGTAATTTTTGGTCAGGCCAGGGTTTCAAAGGAATTTGATGCTTTTATGCAACCATGATGAATGGATGATGTTGTGGCAGAGAATATGCCATGGCAAAATTGGCATGGTTTGTTTGATGTTTTGGCAATGTTAATCTGTTATATTTGACATACATTTTCTTGATGACCCCTGGTCATTGGCGGGGTGTCCTTAGATAAGACACTTTGTTGCATTTTTTTTTTTTTTTTTTCGCATTTGGAACAACCTACCAAACGCATCTGTTGAAACTGAATGTCCTGAAGCTTTTGAAAAATTAGCTGAAAAATTTATCAACGTCTAATCCCTGAACTCTTGATATCGAAGTAACTTTTTCTGTTGTTGTTGTTATTAATCATACATTATAAGTGAAGTACTGTGAAAAAGTCATGTTATTTGTTAAATGTAGAGGGATCCTCCGATACCGGGGGCTACTATATGCAGAAGAAGAAGATCTACCTCACTCTACTCATGTGTGAATGAGTACCTGGCTGTTAAGACAACAACGTTTTGTCCATGTCCGAAAATTGTAATTGCGCCTGACAGGCTGACTGTCTTGTCCTATGTGTTCTGCGTTGCTGTCGGTCAGGGGAGTATTACAGTCATTGTAAAGCATCTTGAGCACGGCTATGCTGTGGATATGTGCACTATGTAAGAACGGCTTTAAAAAAAAATAGATATTATCATTATTAACCATTGTCTTTTTCTTCTTATGCAGTGTATCCAAATGCAGCGTTCGTGAACCCTGTACCAGATATAAAATGCAAGCCTGATGAGACACTAAGACCTGTTAACACCACCACTCCGAATCCTGTTATAAACATCACTCAGACTACCACGAAGGGGGGGGTTGAGGGCACTGGAGATGATAATTCCGACCCCAAGATCTCCGTTATTGCTGTAGTGGTAGCCTTGGTTGCCTTATTTCTAATTGGCTGCATTGCCTTCTTTGTGTTGAAAAGAAAAAGAGGTAAGCTGAGTTTAATTTACTCATTTTATATAATATGTTTTTGTTTCCTTCAAAGAAGAGCTCCTTTCTAAGCTGCTTATTTTGTGTCATGCTCAGTGGCATTGAGAGTGGCCTTAAAGATCTCTGCTGAGGAGTCTTTAATGTTTACAATATGTTGATAAATCTGGAACCAACTACATTGCTTGTTATCATGGTTTATGTGTACGGTACTTGCTATGTTTCCTAGAGGCTGTGAATTTAAATCAAATGTCTTAGCTATATAGCTACATGAGTGAAAGTTGTCCCAGCACCCGGCATGTGAAAATTTCAGAATTGACCCTTCTGGCTTTCCAGCTCGTCAGATATGGGAGAAACATCTTAGGCCTAGCTATGACAGTGATTCAGAGTTAAAATAAAAAAGAAAATTCCACTATTTCATCCTAGAAGGGAAATTTGTCTTTTGGTATTTACCATCACCGAGCGTCAGCCGTAAGAACAGCGCCATGTAAATAACCTTGTCCAAGAGTTATACACGGTGTCTCCAAAGAGATTCAAACCTACGACTTTCGCATGCGAATCCAACGGCTTAACTGTTCTGCCTTAGCCTCCTCGGAAAGCCACCGAACAAATCAAAATGGCAGCCATATTGGCAAACATTGCAATAGTTTACATATGCATTTTTTTTCACATTTTATGATGAATAATCATATTATATGAAAATTTTAATAGATTTAGATATAATCTACCGTCACATGGTGTTTGATGGTCAAGAACACCAAAAATTTAAAAAGAATGTCCAAGAAGTCTTTTATGTCATCGACCTATGTCGATCGCAGAGAGTTCATCATTGTTTTCATTTTCAAGTTGAGGCTGGTAGTTGAAATTGGCTTTCAGTTTTTGAACATTTTTTTCACTTTCATACATGTATCTATTTCTTTTTTCTCAATTTCATTTATCTCTTTTTTACATGTACGGTAATGAAAAAGAAAGTCAGGTTGTTGCCATTTTTTTTTTCTTACTTTATGCTCCTTCTTATTTACAATAACTTGACCTTCTACCTCTAATATTTGGATTCAATTTATTTCACAATCTAGCAGTGCTAGAGAAAAAAAAGAATCTCTATGCAATCATTTTTAGAGACAGGGATGTTAAATGTCTGACTATCTGAGTTCCTAGTTCTTCTATTACTTTTGTTTAGTTCAAGAACTGAGTTTATATCATGACCATCAGCTTAAACTGACTCCTCAGAGAAGCTTGTCAGGTTTGTGAATAGTGTTCAATTATACAATTGGTTGACAATGATACACCTCAGTTGAATGAAGCAAAGAAATGTTCAGGCTGGAATTCAAATCCGAGCATCTGGGCACTTCTTAATGATTTGTATACAACTTTATGAGATGGTTTTCGATTTTCTACCTTAATTTTTTTTGTATCCTCCCCATTAAATTTCCTCTAAAAGAACTTTGCCTTTACATAGTGAAACCGAGATGTAGAGCAGATTCAACACTTTTGCTCTTGTAACACCTATGTCTTTAATTTCTTATTGCTTTCAACAGAGAAGAGAGAAAAGTTTTCACTAGTTAGACCAGGTTCACCAGCAGAAGGATTTGGGGAACCATTTGGTATGAGTTTTAGTTTATAGATTTTATATACAGTCAGAAAGATAAGACAATTTGAATATTAGTGTGCAGCTATATTTCCTGAACGATACTGTCAGTTAGGGACATGACAAAAAATGCTAGAATGGAGCCTCTTTCATTAAGCCTGTATGCCTTTTTAACATTTCTCCGTGAAATCAGTCTCAGTGCAGAGTGAGAGAGAATATATCAGTAAGAGTGCATGGTGTATAACAGAGATACTAAAGGAAAGATGAAGAAGTATAGAGAAATAGAGGAAGAGGAAGTTTGGAAGACAAGATGAAGAGGCAGAGAAGGTTTGTGAGTTAAAAAAATAATAATAATGGAACACAGTTAGGTGTTGGAAATCTATACTGTCATCTATTCATCATTATCACCAGATTGGGATTTTGTTCAAGCTAGTCTACATCCAAAACCTTGACATTTATCAATGTTTACATACTTGTTAACAGATGGCTCAGAGGACCTCTCCATTATGTCATCCGTCACTTAAGTAGAAGATATTATGTATCTTAAAAATAGGGTGAATTGTTAATGATATAATCCTTTCAAAAGCAGGAAATAAGGCCAATGTGGCAAATAAAGAAGAATGGAGATTTGTGGGGGGTGGGGGATGAAGAATAGGATTAAATGTGAGAAAGGCTTAGAATACTAAATTTTTAATTCTATTGATAAATAGTGACATATATATTGTCACTGGAATCATGTATTGGCATAACTCACAGGCTTGCTTATTGTTATATGATGTTTTACTCCCATTATGTTTTGTAACCTGCTAAATTCTTGACACAGTATGATAAATTATAAGTTTTGATTAAAGCAATTTTATAATGATAATTTACAGATATCGTAACATGTTAAATGAGAAGAATTTTACAAAACTACCAAAATATACAAAGTAATATCTTGCATAAGTAGTTTAATGTAGGTTACATCACTTCATGATTCCATGGACAATATTTTATAATGCTTTCTTAGAGCTATGAATCATCTATAGTTGATTTTTTTCTCTCTCTCTCGTACAGTTAAAGATGTCAGTCATAAGAAAGTGTACATTATGGCGGTCACAGATCATCGTGGGAGTCACGAACTAGTTGACAGTTTCTGTCAACTGCTGAAGGTAAATCTTTCAACAACCTATTCCATCAGATATGGTGGTACAGTGAGTGCCGCATTCAACGAAGTCGGACTGAACGAACAGTCGGCTTCAACGAAATGAATGGTTATCCCCATTATCTTCCCTTATATCTCGTTGGAATAAAAAGTCACTTTCAACGAAGCCCCACCAAACGTAAAGTCTCATTCAACGAAGTCAATCAAGTCACTTATGGCTAATGGATGAACTCAAATCCTACTTCTGAGTGGGATTGCTTCGTTTGTGCCAAGAGTCTTTGTGTGTTTTTGTACACACACTAGCAGGGTCTTGAAAAAGTCTTAAATTTTGTTTCATGGTTGCTGTATGAACCCTGACTAGGCCACATGTAACAATTGGCAATACATGTAGCAACATCGAATATTTCTCCTTTCTTAGTAAGTAGGCTTATTTTGTGTCTTGTAGTTGTAGTCTTGTGTGTGAATGAATGCGATTGTTCTCTCGCAGACTAAGCTATAGACATTGTGAGTGTGTGTTGGCACCGACGTTCCTTGGTGAAGCGCCAGTCGATGCGCTTTGCTTTGCTTTGCTTTGCTTTGCTTTTTTGGGTTTACATGGGATGCATTGCGAGCAG
The DNA here is from genome assembly GCA_032466395.1 of Aegires albopunctatus. Lineage (NCBI taxonomy): Eukaryota > Metazoa > Mollusca > Gastropoda > Nudibranchia > Aegiretidae > Aegires > Aegires albopunctatus. Next base: position 1,879 of record JASKDV010028205.1, on the reverse strand, counting down.
GACCCTTTGCCTTTAAACAGGAGAGGAGGGAGGGGTGAGGTTCTAGCGATAGACCTTTACGTTAGGATGAGATGCCACCCCCTTCCCTTCACTATCAACTCTCTCTCTCTGCAATGAATGAACAAAAACAAGGAAAAAACAAAACGAATGTATAACGGCAATGGGATGCAACGAAGGCAGACCCACGTGTGGGCACTATGCCTTCTAAGGGGAGCTAAACAGTATAATTTTCAGAGGAGACGGCATCTCCCTGATTTTGGGCTTGCATCGGCCATGTCGCATTTAACGAAAGTCTTATACAACGAAATAGTAGCACTGGGCCCCGCAACCTCGTTGTATGTGACTCCCACTGTACAATCTTATGGTCATTCTGAATCAGATCCAGCTGTCTTGGATTCAAAGATACAAAGATTACCAATTCATATGGACGATGAGGTTGGTTAAATTTGAATGCTGACTACAAATGTATTATATTTTAGCATCAGCTATTCTATTTCACATCTCAATGGAATGAACTCTGGTTCTTTTAGCCATTTTAATCTCTTTAGATGCTTCATTTTCTTAATGGTTGATATTTTACTGCTCTCGTGATACCTTCAACTGTTTATCAAGGCAGATAGATACAAGAGAGTTTCATATTACCAATAAAATGTTCCTTCATGATTCTTCAACGCAACATCTAATTTTTTTACTGTTTTTCAACATCTAAGATCATTGAATTAGATTTTGATGAAAATATGGAATGAGCAATAGGTTTTATGAAGATATTATAATATATATATATATTTGAGAAAACTCAAACAGGAGCTCATTTGACTTACAACCGAAAGGATAGGGAATGATTGCTGTGTACACTGTAGAGCCTTTCCTTATACTTTCAGACCCACTGCCTGTGTGAAGTAATTGATCCAAGAAATGCGAGCCTAAAGCAAAGCTGTGAAAACCGCTGGGTGACTGCAGAGATAAACCAATGTGACTGCATCATATTTATCAACTCTGTAGGAGCTAAAATCATGATTGATGATTACCTGAAACAGGAAACGGATCAGCCTAGTAATGTTGATTTCAACAACTCGCTGTTTCAGACAGCATTAAACTTCCTCTTCAATGCCAAGTTAAAGGACAAGTATGTAGCCACTGTTACATTTACAGAAGACTGGGTTGATAATAGACTTGCCAGCTTCAACCAAAAGACATTTTTCTTGCCCAGAGATCTTCCTGGCTTTCTGAAGGGAATTCATGGCTTGAGTGATAGCGCCGCTCAGAAATGCATGGTAGGTTCTTATTTTCCTCATTATTAGACCATCATCGTTAACTCACTTGTGAATGAGCCTTTATTGCCTTAAGGATTTTGGACCATTTTAAATAACTGTAAAAATAAAAAGTATAGAATCTATATATATATACATATAAATGTGAACAATTTGAAATTTCATTATATTTCTATTACAAAGTCAAATTTTAAGTATAAAAAAAAATATACATCAAATGTATTTAAGTAACTTTTTCATTTTACAAATATTTATAATTAAGTGGATATTTGCCTCTCCGCAATAGTTTTGAAAACCTCTCAAACTGATATGGAAAAAAATAATTCAAAAATGTACTTTGTTTTATCTTAAATTCTTCTTGTAAGACTGTCCAAACATTATTGTTTCAGTCACTTGGCTTCTAGACAGTCCTGGGACATCTGGATCCCTACTAGATGTGTCACTGTCTAGATCCAATTGCCTCTTTCTTCATTGACGACCCTCATTTGTATTATTTTTAGTCTGAATTATTATCTTAATCACCATCATCCGATCCACTTTCAAAGACCCTCATTTGTATTATTTTTAGTCTGAATTATTATCTTAATCACCATCATCCAATCCACTTT
>JASKDV010028094.1:0-16318 GCA_032466395.1 Aegires albopunctatus | reverse complement strand
GTGGAGACCGATGTTTTATTCAGAACCAGAGTGGCAATGTTCCGAGAAAGTGGGATAGAACTGGCACGGTGGTGGAAGTTCTGCCCCATAACCAATTTGTGATCAAGGTTGATGGGTCTGGGCGACTGACTAAACGTAACCGGCGGTTCATCCGTAAATTTACTGCTGCGTCCCCGGACATCAAGTTTTCAGCACCAGTGGCTCCCTTATCACCTGCCACTTCAGGGCCTGGCGACGTATCGAAGCCCCAGACCCCTCACGCAGAGGTCATTGCAGACGTACTTGATCCGGAGTTACAGGCCCCGTCAGGTTCCACCTCTCTTGATGTTTCTCCTAGTAGGCCTGGTCAAGTCGCTCTAGGCACCACCCCACTTGACGTTCTGACACACCCACACCCTAACGCACCGGTTTCTCCAGGTCATACTTCTCCTAGTGCTACACCTGCTAGTAGCACACCTCAGGCGAATGCACGGGTCCCCCTGGCGCTTAGACGCCTTCAGTCCCACAACGAGATGGGCCTGAAAGAAGCTGTTATGGGACGGAGGGGGAAACGACAGTCAACCAGAGACATGGACTTGGGGGGGATGTAGGAATATGTTATGTATGTGTATATTATATGTATATGTATGTAAGTCCATGCCTTCATTAGGCTATTAATATATTGTTACTAATTTATGTTATTGTCTATTCCTCTGTCCAGTTGTGAACTGTCATTGTCTTTAATAAAGATTATAATTAAGATGAGAACCTTGTTCAATATTGTATATAATAGTCATTGCGATTATATAGTCCTGAGTTTGACAGCCTATAAAATAAGAATGCATCATTAAATCGATCTTAATTTTTACGTAACATCACTTATGCTCTTCAAATATTTCATTTTTGTATAGAAAATTTCATAGGAGCTTTGATCATAATCATTGTCTTTGATGCATGACTATTGAAAATAAAAACAAATCCAAACTTACTTTATAAATAATTTTTCTTGCATCCCTTTTGGAAATGCTTGTAATTTTGATAGCCATCTGAGTGAAACAGATGAACATTGCTGTGATTTTGAGATTTGATTCAGGGTTTCATTTTCATGTTGTTTTATTTTTATTCAGGGCATTTATAATATCTATGTGAGTTATGCATGCTTGGTTTCTTGTTCAGGAAATTCTGAAAATGTTTAATTGTGTTTTTAGGCTAATGTAAGAATAGATTTAGACTTTAAATCTAGATTCTAGGTCTAATTTTAAATCTATTAGTTATTTGAATTTTTTGCTTTTGAAATTATTCTTAGTTCAAGTGATAAAATTGCAATACATAGATACATTATTCAGAGAAAGGGGATGTGGTGGCTCTTGCATTGTGAGGACATTTTCTGACGATAACTGAATATTTGAACAGTTAACCATATGATTCACCTGAGTACAGTGGGAAAGCAATTTCTTCAAGGAGGTGTAAACATTTTGTTGTGTCATTGCCTTGCAAGGAGGCTCCAGAGATCTATTGACCATTGACTGAAAAATGAAAGGTCTTAAGTGTGTGTTTTTGTATTTTTGACCCATCAGTATTTAATTTGCTCTGCCACGTTGAAGTTGCAACAGATGGTTTTGAAATTTCACATATGATAATCACTGAATATCTGCCACTCTGAGTCTAGTCTATGTCAAATTTTATTGAAATACTTGCATTTGCGATCTTGATACAGGTGCCCAAGACTTCAGGACACCCTACTATATATGACCATGCTAAAAAAATAACTGTTTAATAATATCTTTCAGGTATGCAAGGGTTGTGCACCTTGGCCTTATGTCCAGAAAAACTCAAAAAGTTGTTCATACTCAGAGGGCTTTGAGAGCACAAAATGATGTATCCATATTACGCTTGATTGAGGCTTTTATGGAATCTGCTCCACAACTGGTATTGCAGCTATATATTATGATAACATCTTGGCAGATTGATTGGCTTACAGGTAAAGATTTTCTTCTTGTTTGGAAGGATTGAATGTTGTCCTTCAGCACCTATTTGTAAAGTAATTTTATTTAAAAGAGCAATTTCTTCCCATGGTAGATCATTTGATAATATTTTGTGACGTCAAGACTAAAAGTTGACTTGAAAGTCAAGACTAAAAGTTGACTTGAAATAAAATAGCTCATCCTTGTAATTGTAGATGGATATTTGTCTTTCTATAAGGCTGCTATTGTTACAATAAATTTACTTTCTAAAATTTTCACTTTTATTCATATTTTGTATCCATGATGGTTGCAGTAGTAAAAATTTCATTTCTGATAAATGATTCATCAATAAAAACTCGGAATAAAGTGCTTTAACATTGTTTTTTTGTTAAAGAATTCATATGCAACATTTTTTTCTTTTTTTTCTAAGGTTTTACTGCTGGATCTTCCCTTTTGTCTCTGTCTTGGGCTATGACGGCCTATAGTGACTCACTTAGGAAAGCTCACACTTCTAATTACCAGTTTCGTATTCCACGCCTCTTCTGGCATTGGGGTTGGCAGCTACTTATGACAGGATCAAGGATTACTGCCTTTGTTTTCTTGGCCACCATTATTAAGCATTGGCTCTTCGCTGTTATGGGTGATTTATTCATGGTTTTTATTTCAGACATTGATTTGTTAATGTTACTAGATAAGTGATACATATTTTATAGATGTTCATAGGCTTACAACAGTGATGTGAATCATTTAGAAACAAATCAAGGGCTACTGCCAAATCTCAAAGTTCATGTGGATGCCTTATTATAATGTAGTTGTAATATTGATAACTGACGTTGAGAAGATAGATATTGAATTGTTATATTATTTTTCTTCTTTTTCTTTGTTATGAGATAATTGAGCTTTGCTGTTCAACCCGCCCAAATCGCCCAGCCGAAAACATATATAAATATGAAAGAAGAAAATCTCTGGCCAGTCTGATGCAACGATTGCTGAGGAAAACATTGCAGATTTTTGTAAAAGTTAAAGTTCATATCCCAAGGCATTTTCGTGTTCAAAGCACATGAAAATAACCATTTTTGCGCCATTAAGTTGTGTTTCATTTATTACTTTCTGTATTATTTCATTGTTTGCTGATGATTTCAATAGATTTTAAAAACATTTTTTTCTAAAGCACAGTAAAGAAAGTTGGGTATGATGTTCGTGTAAAAGGGTGCTATAAGCTTTATTAGTAAATGTTTCATTTATTTTATTGAATTGTTTATTTATTTATTTATTTTTTATTCGAAACATATATGTGGTGATATTTTGCATCTATTTGCAGGAGGTCATTGGCTGTTGGCAGTATTGTGGATATCACTAAAGGGGACTGACTTTGGCAATGACTTTTGTGAGAAATTGATGTTTAGGTTTGTTTGTGCCTTTATCTACATATTTGTCTTCCTCAACCTGAATGATGGCATGTCTCGATGGAGGATGACTGCATTTTATCTGGTCACTTTTTTGGAAAATTCTGCCATGGTTGCTGTGTATATAGCAAGTGCAGATGGTGGCAATTTGATCTTGCTGCCATGTGTTACTGTGTTTGGCGGATTTATTCTCGGTGAGATTCCAAAACCTTATGGAACCATGAACTAATTAGTGTGATCAACCATGAATGGAGAATTTGTTGTATTTTGTTTAATAATTTTTTGTGATTTTTCCTTTGTAATTTCTACGATCGATATTTTATCTTTTGTATTTACTGACAAGCATATTTTCATTTAAATATTTTGATCATTAGTTATCTAATATAAAAATGAATAGGATTAAAAGAAATGGTCTTTTGCTCTTTAATTTCGGATGTCACAATGAATACAATTTAAACCATCGTACCCAGTTTAATAATGGTAGAAAGTGAATTGAAAATGTTTCAGATTTACTTTCCTCTGAAGAAATTCATAACATGCAGAATGTTATTAACAGTAACAATAACATAATTGAATTGCATTGTTTAAGAGTTATTAGTAAAACCTACTCATATCATTTTCAATGGTTTATTTGCAGGTCTGCTTTGCATGCTGATATACTATGGCTTTTATCATCCATCTGGTCAGCGAATAAAAGTTACCAACCCTTTTAGGCCTAAATCGAATATGTTTAGTGTGTCTCAGACATCTGTCATGTTTTCAGTAAGTGACAAACTAAGCGTATGGTTTACCATCCCGTGAATATATTTTTCCCCTTTGTGATAGGTGATTGTTAAGAATATCACATAAATGGAGCCTTGATGAGCTCTAACTTTTCATGTTAAAGTATCTTTTTTAAAGACAATTTACATTAAACTCTTATCCACTTTAATTGATGCTTCAAATACCAATACACTTGAATACACTGTCAATTACCTTTACCTTTAGATATAATGAAGGCTGTATGTTATGAGTTTATTGAATTATCAAGTTTCTTTCATTCTCTTTTCATTTCAGCCTGGTGGGGGAGTGGAAGTTTTTAGTATTGATTCTCCAATAAAAGTAAGACATTCTAATGGGGGTGCAAATCTAAGCACAGGCAAAATAGAGGCAAAATGCTCCCTGACTCCAGTGGCAACCAAGGGTCAATCATTAAGCTTAGACTCATTACCTCGCAAACATAACTACAAGGCAGCACGTCAAGCTTCATCCCAGTCAGATTTACAGAGGGTTTGGCAGAGTGGAATCGAGTCATCCTCATCATCAGATGCATCCTCCATCAGCTCCCTTGCTTCAGAAGATGTGTATAAGAATGAAATGGAAAATAGACCACCTTCAAGAAACTCAGACAATTCTGAAACTTCAGCCACAAGTGATAATTGTCTTTTGCCACCACTTACAAGAAATGACCTGAGTAAATCCCCAGAGGTTCCTTCTCAATTTCAAATAAAAGAGTCTGTTTTGATGAAAAAGAATTTTAGTGGAGAAGTGAGTGGCAGTGACAGTGTAAACATTCACAGTAGTACAGATAGTCCCACATTAAGTCGGAGTTCATGGGCACGTTCTTCTGATCATAAACGTTTGCAACAAGCTGAGGAATTTGTCACGCTTGCCCTTGATGATTCTTCATCAATCAGCAGAAGAGGAAGTGAATCGAGTTCATATGCTAGCCGCCCCAAGAGCTTGTCTCCTCTTGATGTCACAAGTTTGTGGCAAGAAGTCCATGGTAAATTGAGGCAGACTATAGCTGCCACAATTGCTGCAGCTACTGGTGGTGTTTCTTCAAATGAGGGCTCACCATATCGCAGTAAATTATCATCATCCCAAAACACAACTTCAAGCCAAGATGGAAACTTAAGTTCATTTTCTCAAAACTCTGCGTTCCTTGATTCTCATCAAAGCAGTAGAGAAACACATGATGTTAGCTTTATGCATAATAGTAGCATCTCCAGTGGAAGGCAAAGAGAGGCCATGTGTTCTCTTCCTGACATTTTAGAGGCTGTGGAAAGTGAACCTGTCTCCGATATATCTGGCAGTGACACTAATTACCAAAGCTTTGCATTTGACAAAGAAGAAAACACAGAATCACAACCTCGCAGAAGACATCAGCAGTCATCTTTTGGACTTTCTAATAAAAATAGCCCATCGATTGATGAAGTCTCAAATCCTTTTCCAGAAGATTCAACCCTAACTGCTAGTAAGTTAACCATTGAGAAGCCCAAGTCCTATCTATATCACACTCACTCTAGACAAAGACAAAGTAAAAATTCCGATTTCAAAGAAGCACAACACGAGGACACAAATTCCAATGATAAATTACAAACTGAACAATTTTCACAGGATTGGGCAGGAGGAGCAGATGCTAATAAAGGCCACTCTCCATTTACTGACCAAGAGCTAGTTACAGTGATGGCAAATTCTCTTCAAAGTTACATGGGTTACAGTACCCCAACCACTTCCACCAGCAGAGAGAGGGAGGGTTTGGCTTTGACCATTGACGATCTTCGCTTTAGCCCAGAGAGCACTCTTGATACAGAAAGTAATGCTGTGAGTGCCCAAAGCACATCCTCTCTTCAACATGGGAGTGAGAATTCCTCTCCTGTGAGTTCTGCCTCCAAAATGCAGCGGCAATTTGAAATAAGGAGCGGTGATGAAAAACTCTCTCCAAATGCCCTCAAGCAACTCCACGATTTTCCTTCGTATTTAAGGGATGTTCACAGGCATCTTCCCGGTTCACCAAGCAGTCAAGCTTTGAGCATTCTCAGGGAAGCATATGCACACAGTTTAGCTCTCACACCTCAAGGTAAGATAATTTCTCCCAGAAATAGATCAAGTTGGTCCTCCTCACATTCAGCAAATGATAGAAGTGACACATGCCTTACCAGATTAGATTCATCACATGAAGATGTAAGAAAAAGGAGAAATAATCAACGTTCTAATTTAAAGAGTCTACCAAGACAAAATCAATCGTCTTCATCTCTGCAGGAGTATGATGGACATTATGATGATGCTCCTCACCAGTTGGAAGGGGATGTTGTTTTATTTGACAGCATTGCTTGGCAAAAATCTAAATTAATGGCTAAGAATGCCCGCAGAGCTAATAGTTTTGTTCATGCTGGAAAGTCAAAAGCAAAAAAATTAAGTGTACATGGCACATCTTTTCAGTTGGAGGAATATTCATCTTCTCCCAGTAGACTTAGGCAAAACATTGAAATTTCTGCTACAGATTCATGTTCAGGGAAATATGTCAAGGCCAGGTATTGTCCACCTTTGTGTGAAACTAAAGAAAATGTCATTGCCAAGAATTTAGAGCAATACGCTAGGTCACCGTCTAATTTGGATGCAAAACAGAAACAGATTCTAGCTCTCACAGATAATTGTGATCAGCCTGCCAAATTGGTAAATTTGTCAGATGAAGAAGACATAGAGTATTTAAGGAATGAAATTATTAGACGAGATCAAAGACGTAGCCGGCAGGAGTCTGATTTCTTTAACCTTAACATTCAAGCCCCAGGTAGCTCAGGGAGGAGAAAGTATTCTTCAGTTTCGCAGCCAAACTTAAGGAGGACTTCACGATCAGTCTCACCAAGGAAAAATATACCCAAGGAAGAAAGTTTGATAAACCATGCCCGACTACACGATAGTCCAGGTCAGTCGATGAGTTATCGCAGCTCAACAAAGTCGAACTCCCAAAATTATTGTTTTGATCACTCAAATGAATCTGGCTCATTGGTTGATCATGAATTAGAGATGTCAGCCAACCATATTGTTGACTATTATTCAAAGGCTCTCAATGTGCCGAACCGCAGGTTTTCATTTGACCCCACCTTGCATCGGAAACGTACCAAACATCATTCTCAGTCTGATCTTGAAATTCATAATTCAAGACCACCACTGCGATCACTTCACAATTCACCCAATCTTTATCATCCAAAGCAATGACCAGGTTGCTGACAACCCCTTGAATAAACATGCAATAACTTTTTTCAGTCCCTGAGGAAGCTGCATCTCGAAATTATGTATCCAGTTTCTTAGATTACATGTACTTAAAATTTCACATCAGATTTGATAATTTTTTTATTGATTGATGTGAAATTATCAAAAATGCGTGCAATTTAATTTCTGGTTACTAGTATACGACCTGATAATATCTTAAATGTTTTGTCTTCCTGCATTCTTAATGTTATCTGAATTTGGATGTTTTTCCCAAATCTATGGTGCTCAATTAATTGTAATCACCAGTTTTTGTAATTGTAAATATTTATATTTTATGAAGTTTTGAAAAACATTTTAACATGTTCTCTTAGTATCACCACTCATTAGCATGAACCTGCTTTTAAAAAGGAATTACATTTTATGCAAACACTTCAACATGATTCATTAGCTTGCTGTATTTTATTAAGCTGCAGGTTTGCTCCATTGTGAGCACTGCCCATGGATTGTTACTAATATGACAAAATTTTCTCCAGTGGTCATTGTTAACCGATGTGGAAAGGCATTATAATTTCCATAAATATCAAAAATCACCCAACCATAAAGCTTTTTTGATAAACAGAAGTCTACCTTGAATTGTAATGTTCTCTTACACTTACACAAAGCCCTAATTTCTATCATCTCTCAGATTACTTGATTGAAAATTATAGTAATGAGTAATGGGGAAATGTTACATAGCGTATTGTTTACATTGTAGGGAAGTATGCTTTATTTTGTTTTAGCTGTCTTGATTCACGGCGTATTCCGAGATTGTATTTAGCTGGCCCTGCAGAAAATTGCGTTCGTTGCAGTCGCGATTTCTGTATTATGCTCTTTTTTTTGTTTCAATTTCAGTGATTTTTCGATCAAACGTTGGAAAAAATAGAGATATTTTTTTAATTAGCATGCTGACAAAATCAGCGATCTACCAGAAGTATGAGAAGGTCAAAGGTGAAAAAGGGAAGCAACTCTATTGTTTTTTATTTTAGTCACTGCATTCACTGTCAGTGAGTGTCAGTTGAATTTCTTTCGTCAATAGTTAGATCTAGAGATCTAATCTTGATTTTATCTAAAATTAGATCAATACTTTAACATTAGTTAGCTGAGTAATTTTTCCATGATATATTTTTATTCTGGCCAGAATGTATCAGTGATTGTCCGAATCTTCAGACAAGTCTAGATCTAGATATATTTAGTGAAAGATAAAAAGTGATAGATAGGATTGTCAAAAGAAATGAAGAGAGATGGAAGAGACTGTGGATACAAAAACCCAAACTAAACTACAATGTAGCCTACTAGAATCTAGATCTAGTACTTTATACATTGTAGATACCCCGGTAGATCTATCATGTCGTATTTTTCACTGGTGATACAGTCCTCTTTGGCTTATGACCCGCCTCACGGTTGACACAAGTACCGGGTTATTAGACATATATGCAAATGAAGGTAAAAGGGTATGTTTTATAGATTGTCTATTCTTTCAACACAATATAGAGACTTTTGCTTTGATATAGACAATGGGATGTCTTTAACAGTGCTAGTAGTAGTAGAACTAGTTTACAATCAAATGAGTTTGAATGTGTGAGATGTATTATATTTTTTAAAATTGCTTTGCCCGATAGACCCTTAGGGTCGGATTATAAGATTATAAGATATTTTGATAGGAAAACACGCACATACATACTCTTTGAATTATAGAAGTTCGAAGCTGACAATAGACAAACTTAGCCCGACGCACAAACCCGGCCATCGCCCATTGTATGCTAAAATCATCTTTTTAAAGATATTTTATCATAAGAGGATTGTATTTGATAAAAATGGAATGTAATTCATGATTTAAACCATCATTTCTTATCTGAGCATTGTATCAGTAACAGAACCACTCGATCGCAATTTATAGCATGTCAATTGCGACCGAGTGACTTGGTCGTAATTGACGCTACCATTTGGTCATATATTGTGCTTTGTTATTTATTAAAAATTATTTGTAATTGTGAGTTTTAAAAAATCTTCTCAGTCTGCCTATGTATTTACAATGTAAATGTTATTTACTTCTCCTTTTAAAAAAATGTCTTTTCTTGGGGAGGGGCGTGTGTGATTGGTTTAAATATCGTAAAATAAAGTTTGTGTTGTCTTAAGAACACCTTGCAATTAATTTTGGCTTGTAATTTTTGCAATATGTGGGATTTCAGAATGCAATTTTCCGCGGGCCAGATTTAGATTTGCCTGTGGGCAGAGTCAATTGAGGTGTTGGGTTACATCGTGGCCATCTACCTGAACTGATGGATTGTTACTGCCAGGCTGGCTAGCGCTAATCTTCGTTTTCTTGGGTCAATTCTACCTCGATATTGTTTTATCATTGATAGCGTGGACTTTTAGACCCTTGTAATTCGTGGTGAAAGAGTTATATTTAATTTGTAAAAACAAATTAATTACCTCAACTGTGTACATAATTACAAAGGTTTAGAGGAGGGAGATTTTTGCACATACAACAACAGATTTATAAGTCGTAATTTCTGCTTTAGAAAACCTTAAATTACATCGGTCTAGACCATTGTCTATCAATTTTAAAGGTTTCCTCATACTTTACAACAGATATGATTCCCAGCTTTTCACAAAGTTTCATGTTTCCTAACTAACGATTACTCCATGGGCGCAGACCTACCTATTAGCTTTTCTAACTGGCCTAGCAAGCACTTTTCTGCGTTTTCTGAAGTCAATGAACTGCCTTGCTGTTTTACTATTGATAACATGGATTTTTAGACCATTGTAATTCATTGTGAAAGACTTATATTAATGAAATGTGAAAACAGCAGTTAATTACCTCAACCATGTAAATAATTACAAAGGTTTAGAGAAGGGCGATAATTGCATATACCACAGGCAAATTAGTTGAAATTTCTGCTTTAGAAAACATTAAATTACATCAACCTGGACCGTTATCTATCAATGACTACCAATTAAACATTTACATTCACTTTAAAATGCTAAATGAGTGACGAAATTAATTTGATGTGTGCATTTATTTAAGTCATAGGAATTCTATAATCACGTCGCTTTTTCCTTTGATTTTAATAGCCCATGTAGAATGCACATTTTAGAAAGTTTGTTTATAATGTGTATCTTTGATTATATGTCCATATACTTGATCAATTTGCAAGATTTTAGGTTTTATGGGGTTGAGTGTGGTTTACTGTCATTATCCTTTTAAAATATGTCGATTTTTATTAGATTTAACCTTTCAATTTGGTAAGTGTATTCATATTAACAAGAATGGCAATAATTACTGAACTACATGCACAATTAGATTTATTAACATGCTTTTTACTACATATGTTATGATGCATTATTTGTTCAGAAATTCTATTAAAAAAAAGAAAATTTGAGAGAAAAATATTTTTAATAATTCTAGGTTCATTGTTCAGATTTTTGTTTTTCGCTTTCACTTCTTTCAGCTCTCCATGGCATGAGTTAATGTTTGTTAAATTAGCTGCACTGACTATAGATACATGTAAAAATTTTGAGATAAAAAATGCAAAAATAAAGCTATCAATGTTTTGCGATAAAGAATGTAAAAATAAATCTAACATATCAAAACATTAGTGGCTCACTCATTATGATTTACCAATAATTTATATAATTTGATACTTACTTTTATTTCATTTTCAACATATCAAAATATCTACTAGTCATGAATTGATACTAAGCTTCAAAATTTTTGTTGATGTCATAATTTAGTTTTGTTTTGTTTTTTTTTTTTTTTTTCCTTATCAAAATCAAAATAATTTATGATTCATTTTACAATATTTACATTGCATATCTACTGGATCTTTTATGAGAACTTTTGCATAAATGATCCTCTAAATTTTCTTTTGTGACATTTGAAACCATCGCTGCTTTTATTGTCAATTCTTTTAATTTATATTCGTTATAAGCAGATGTAACTTATCTATGAGCAAAACCCGTCACTTGGAATCAGAGGTATGAGTACTACTATGAGTGAGCATGAATAGTGGATGAAGGGAAGAGGGATTTTCCACCATCTGGCTACCCATAGCTCTGACTCTGATTATGGCAATTCTAATTCTAAATGAGGCTTTTTTAAAAAGTATTTTTACATTCTTTGATTGTATTCTTTTAAACTATGTTAGTTACAGACTTTATGTTCATGTGACACTAAGCATTGCTACAAACTTTCAACTTTCAAACTAAAGTCAGAGTCAAGGCCATAGGATAATTTGCAGTTGTTACTGAGAGATGCTGTTTTGAATAATGAATTTCATGTGGTTTATTCATGCGAGTTGGTTTCTGGTACCATGAATACATGTATAATTACTATTGTTATAACGGGTGAACATGATGATATTTTATATCGCCTTATTATGAGACTGAGGACCATACCATTGGTATTGTATAATATAAAGCTATTATTAGGTTTTCGATTGTATATTTTTATATGCCAAATGAGTGCCTTTGGATATTTGTAAAATCAGTATTTTAATGTTAAATGGATATGATCAAATTTACTTTAGTGAGTGCAACTGTAAGAATGTTCTTACTGTAATTTTAAGTGTATTTGCATACTGTGTATCTTTGTTTTTGTGTGAGACAAATAGTTATCTACAGCATTTAGATGAGTTGCAGCAACACAAAGGAATTAAGTGAATGTTTTCTACACCAACATGTTTTTGAATATTGTGCTGATAAAATATTTCTCACTTTGTATGTAGGTCTTTGCTATGTGAAATATTTTTGGATCATTTTTACACAATTTGGTTCTTCCTGCAAACTACAATTTTGATACCCTGAAAATTATTAATACAGCAGGTGCTACTGGTATTTTATTTTATATTGTGCAGCATTTTTAATACAATGTTATAATTTTTTGTATAATTTAACTTTTAAGAATAAACAGATTTTTACGATCTTTCAAACCTTGCCTTTTAAAGTTTTAATGAATTATAGTTCACTGTGATGCATTGTTGTGTGTTTAAGCTGTTCATAGAGCCATAAGGAGTATCATTAGTGATACCGGAAAGATAATCAGTGAAAATGATTAAAAGAAGACTGGCACTAGCAGAAGCATCACTCAGAGTTGCCACAACATTGCGCAAATCTAAAGTGAGGGCTGATCATTCAAGGAGGCCCAACTGAGAGCTGTTAAATTCTGTGAAGTAAGTGTTAGTTAGGATGCCATCACGAAGTCTTAAAGTTACTTAATTTCCAATTTTAATGATATGGGATAATAACAATAACATTAACAGAAGTAACAAAAGACCAGAGAAAGTTGGCATTTTAAATTTTGAAGGTATGGAGAAAAGAAATTGTTCAAAACTTATGAAGCCAAAAGAGGGCCAACTGAGATCTATTATATTAAGCCCAAAAGAAGCTATGAATCATGAATCCCAGAAGAGGGCTCTGTCACCTGTGGCAACCCTAAATACAGTATATATATATGTCACCCGCGTTTGTTATTGGCTGCCCCTATTTGTAGCACTGCTACGAATAGCATTATCACTATCTGTGCCTATTTGTAGCTGTGGCGCCTAAATGTCTTGAGTGCGGATGACTTCATCAAAGGTATGAAAGCATTTTCTTTTAGAAATCCCAAGAAGTCCACTATAATTTATTTATATATCACCAGGTGTCCTACATTGAGTAATAGCAATTGACTGATCATCACCCTTCGATACTTTGCTTGAACATTGAACAAATTGATGGTGGGGATGAGATGGGATTTTAGAGCGTGGTAAATACAACATACTAATACTAATACTAACCTTATTATCAAAATTTTATGTAACGTATCTTGAATTTAAAACAAAACCTCATATTTGTTACGATTTCGATATTGCAGATTTAAAAAACCTTATGAGTATGAGAACGTAACGGGGGGAATCAAGAAGTTAAAAATACACTAAAATTTTAATACAGTAAATCTTCAATGGCTAACTTCAAATCTCCAAGCTACATCATTTAAAAATAGCCCAACACGATTTGCAAACAGTTTTCTCTGGATACAATACACTGTAACATTCTATCATTAGTATCATCATCGTTTTGCAGAACAGAATTTCGAAAACTTTGTATTGTGCTTATTTGATATAAAGTTTATCAACACATGTCATGTATAATTTGAGAGAGAGGGGAGAGATGGAAGGAGAAAATGATTGCGAGAGAGAGAGGGAGGGATTATTGACACATTATCACTTAGTACTAAGAAGAGATCGATAAACTGGGTAGTAGGCCTACTGGGGAGCAGTCAATATTGTTGAAAAGTTAGGAATCACTTCGGCAATTATGATTACAAGTTTGTCTCCTCCTCTCCCCACCCCCTCTCCCTCTACGCTTAGACAGGACAGGAACATACTATCTTTGACTATTTGCAATACATTCCTTTCTTAACATATACACACAAACACATATGCACCCACATCCTCTTTCCCATCCACTCGCACACATCAGGACAGGAACACAGAAAATAAGATGGAGTCTTGCATATGATGAAACCGATCTAACCTGAGCAGTGATAGGCCTAAAAATGAAAAAGCGTGAATTTATAACTCTTGTAGTTGATATTTCAAAATATGACCGTGCACACCTTTAGATATCAACATATTTCTTCACATTTTTGCTATATTTTTAGGTTAATGCGTTTGGATTTGTATAGCTAGTATATGTTGGAAAGTTACTCTTATTGTTATATGATTCATGAACCTTGTTCTTCAAATTGTTTTTCAATCTTGAATTTGAATGAAAGAAGAGATCAGCTGACCTTTGCATGAAAGCCGTGTCCAATGAAAGACCACATGTGTGAATGAGACCTGCCGGGGCAGGATAAAAAAATACTCGACAAAATTTCCCTCCATTCCAAAAGAGTGTTTCCAATTGGTGCTACAGCTTTGAATAAGGTATAGCTCGTCTGTCACTATTTGTAGCACAGCTCAGAATAGACACTCTGTATATTATTAGTAAAGGGAACAGATGTATCTGAGGAGTCTCACTTTCAATATCTTTTAACTTACACTTACAGTGCAGTCCGCTTAAGATAAACTCCTTGGGACCAGAATTGAAAAAAAAATCTTATGCAATGTTTATCTTATCCATTTTCAAAGAAAACAACCTTTCAATTTAAAATGAGGGATGGATAGTAAAAGTCTAGTGTGCTTGTACCGTGCATTGAGAGCCTTGTCTTCTTTTTCCTCTTTGCTAGTCCTCATTCTTTTTCTGTCAGGCTGATACCCTAAAGAAGAGCTTGCTTCTTCAATCGCCCGTCGATTCTTGATAAACACAGACACAGTGCTTTTCGAAACACCATATTTCACGGCAATTTCAGTCTGCTTCATTGACTTCCCATCCACATCCTTGAGGAGCTGCATTTTGGTTTCGAAGCTCAAAGTGGTCTTCTTGTGACTTATTTTTTCTGTGATAGGCTCGTGTTGCGCTTGGCCTAGAGCATAGATTTAGATGTACTGAAACTGACACGAGATTCAAACTGCCAATCATCGCAGGGTAGAGTGAAGAATGAAAAGTGAAAAGATAAATAAACATAACACAGTACACATGTAGGCCGAGTACGTGGCCGTAACCTAGACACGATTAGCCCACGCAAGACAAAAAGAGAGGGTCACAGATGCATCACGCGCAACCTGTGCCCCTCTCTCCCCGTCCTATAGTGATACAGTCAGCAATAGACATCTAGTGTGAAATGGCCCCGAATGCGAGCATCTGATGGGGGTCAAGATTGGCGCATGGGGTGGGGAAAGAAGGTCACTGTGGCAGAGAAAAGTTTATTTTAAGCGGACCAAGACCAATTTGTATTTGTATAAACCGGACTTTGATTAGTTGGCTTAAATAAGGGGAAAAAATGGGACTGGACAAAAGTTTTTTTTTAAACGAGATTGTATCTTAAGCGAGTTTATCTTAAGTGGACTACACACTACACTGTATAATATTTATGGTTAAAAGTTTTGAAGGGGAATTAGGATATATTTAGATGATATAGAACAGGTAATTTTGGACAACAAAAATAAAGTGATAACATGGACAATTTAAATATATTTACAAATCTTTTTAATCATAATCACAGACCTTGTTTGATAAGATTTACGTCACCATATTACCCAAACTGTATAAGTAAACTTAATTAACATGTGGAAAACAAGAAAATGAAACAAAAAAAGAAAAAATTGGGCAAATATTTTGGACCTGGTATGGCTGATTTGAAAGATACATAAATGTATAACAGTTAGAAACAAGAGTTGGTGCCACAGATGCAGACAATATAGGCTATAAAAATAAGAACAAGCTCTTTCTCAATGAGTGTCAATGTACATGTATTGTTATTCTTCCCATACAGTGCAGCCCACTTATACTTACAACTGCATGGTTGGGACTGCTGAAATTATGTCGCTATATAATCAAAAGTCTCTTTATCCAATCAGTAGATATATTGAGGGAAAATAAAGGGAGGTCACTCAGAAAGACCAGAAGGCAAAGCCATGCAATGAGGTCAATCGTAAACTGATGTTTGGTCATTTTTAGAGGTTGAGATTGAGAGCATTCTCATTGGCTGTGACTGTGATACTGATAGCTTAAGCGCATTGGATTTTATTGTTGGCAAGCAAGGGTTTTCATTGGAATGCTATTTTTAGATAAAAGATAAGAGTTCCTTTATTAATCCTGAGGGGAAAATATTCTTTAGGATCTATGCCGAGGAAAGACTGACTTAATGTTGTTGACTTTGACCAAATTGGGATGTCAGATAAGTGAGATTGTCAAAAGTTCATGTTGCCATATCGAATATATCATTACTAATGAAAAAGTGGGGCTTTGATGTGACGTTGCTATAAGCAGGATGTCGGTATACCGTATTCGCTCTATTAGACACCCCGGGGGCGTGAAAATGAAGGAGAGGGGGGCTTCTAATAGAGTATCAAAAATAACAATTCCGATGGA
>JASKDV010027983.1:0-16322 GCA_032466395.1 Aegires albopunctatus | reverse complement strand
AGAGAGAGAGAGAGAGAGAGAGAGAGAGGAAGAGAGAAAGAGAGAGAGATAGATAGAGAGAGAGAGAGAGAGAGAGAGGGGGGGGGGTAGGGGTTGATATACATGGACTACATTTAAATCTTATTTTGGCATCCAATGTGTTTAGAACAACAAATAAATTAAAGTACCTCAAAGCATTAAATGGCGTATGACACATACGTGAAAGCCGTCTGCTTTTCATCAAAAACCTTTCTCAATGACTTCATTCTTCTCATCATCATCATCATCATCACCATCATCGTCGTCGTCGTCATTTTAAGCATAAACGAATATCATTATCACCAGATTTAATTTTCTGGACAATAATTCTCAACAGAGATCCTTTCTCAAAGTCGTGCCCCTAACATTAAGAAATCCATCATCAATCTTATTTTGTACTAGTAGCTTAATCTGAATTGGACTTTAAGTGTATATGTACTAGAAACCATTCCTTTCACTATTTCCACAGAATATCGTAACATCGTTTGTAAGAACTAAGGACATCCGATGTATGAAGAAAAAACATCTCAGAAAAAATTCACTCAAAGGAAAGAAACGAAACTAAAATTATATCAACTGACGCTCACTCAAAGAATAGAAACGAAACAAAAAATATATCTACTGACGCTCACTCAAAGGAAAGAAACGAAACAAAAAATAAATCTACTGACGCTCACTCAAAGGAAAGAAACGAAACAAAAAATAAATCTACTGACACAGTATGGATTGGAACCCGCCACTGCTACGGCGGTAATATTAATAATTTGCCTTTGCCAAGTAGGATCGGTAATCAATTGATTCGCAGAATAGAAAATCTACATTTTCTGCGATGGAATTTTGTTAAAAAATTTCTTTATACAAATGAAAGAGTACTGATGATATCTAGAAAGTAACAGGATTTCATCAAACTGTCAGTGGAGAGGGGATAAGGTCAACTCCATGGATGTTTTCGTTTAGAAACGATCCCGGCAACTTTTGGCCTCTGTATTGCTCGTAGAATTTATTATGATAAAAGTATATGATAATTGCTTACATGTTTAAGTATTGCATTTGAAATTTTCATCTAAGTGAAGGATGAAAACCACATTACGATTTAGCAGTTGATCATCAAAATGAATAAAGTGAAAGATAAGAGAAAAAATCATCGTCCAAAAAAGCAGTCAAAAAATGAAGGAAGATGAATTTATGTAACAGAATTCATATGATTTAAAATGATGTTATTATCTTCGAATAATCGTTAACTCCTACAGGAAAATATCAAACCATATGAGTCGGCATACTTTAATCATTTCAATAAAAGTATGGCCGATAAATATTACTAAATGTAGATATACGCATAGATCTACATATTATAGTAATAGCAAAGATGGGTGCTCAAAATAAGAAATATAGGCATAGATGTGAAGGCATTTAGTTGATGGACGGTCGTAGAAAAGAACTGTATCGTTTACAAGAAGTCGGCATGAGAGATCATCTAGCAAATTGAGTTGAAATTTTTATTTGGAAATTCAATGGTTGACTGGGTCCATGTGACCATTGAAAATAACGACAAGGCTACTGCACCACCTCCACCCAATGTATACTCATCATGTTACAGGTGACAAACTAAATTGAACTCAACTGTTGAGTCATTATATTATTGAGCTCAACTCAACTCGGACACGTAGTTTCAACTATGTATTTAATATGCATGTACATATTGACCAACTTTTTCAAATATTATGTAGTGTGTGCGGTACTCACCTAAAGCCTTAACTATATCATTTCAGCTTGTATAAAAATAGAACTATTTCCACTGATAGATGCAACTGCTTGAGTTTTGTTTTTAACGTGGTCATAAAACTTTGCATGGCTGAGGCTGAATTTATATAAGATAAGATAGATAAGATAAGATAAAACTTTATTATCCAAGAGGTACTATTGGTTCTCAATTGGTTTGATGGCACACTAATAAACTAACAGCAGCACATAATAATATGATAAAGCATAAAACATATTGCTTCTATCAAACACACAGCTTACGCATACACACACATCCGATATCACACTCAAGTCCTAGGTCATACGAGTAGTAGGTCATGGCAGACAACATACTCGATGGCTGCCAACATAGCCCATAAACGTAAATGAATACACATAATTAGAAAGAATACATGTACATGCACAATGAAAACACTGTAACTGTAATTACTTTTCATTGTGAATTCTTATTGCTGATGGCAAGAAAGGTAATTTGTATCTTTCTCTGATAGTGGAAAGTAATCTATAATTTGTCATCATTATTTATATGGCGTATAGAAATTTTTTTTAAAACTATTCAACTAAAAAATATGAATAAAATGTGTATTAACGTTATGAACACCCTGAGTGTATCATAGAAATTTGAATGAGATTGGACTGGCAGTTTAGGAGATGCAGCGCTTTTTCTGTGTCAGAGAATAATTATGAAACACATTATTAAGTACTCGAGCCTTAATGTTATCCGGCCTGCTTGCTTTCTTTACATTTATGTGTGAGAATGATTGATTAACTTCACTTTCTTTTATGTATTACAACAGAGTCTTCGTTATTGGTAATTATGTTGTTTATCAAATCATTATTTTTTCAGAAAAATCATGAATTACAAAACGGGAGAAAAAAAAAAAGATTCAGATCATTAACATTTGTCCCCGTCTTTAGTATCAAAATCTATGCTTGTTCATGTCAAACCACAGTATTTTTCAGATAACTCCACGTGGCACGTGGGTTGTTATAAGCGAAATCATAATGAATTCTTTGTTTGTATTTCTCTTTACATTACAATGCTCTCTTTCACTTCTTTGTTTATTTTTCTTGTTGTTTCTTCGTCTTTGGCTTTATAAGCGTTTCTTTTTTCACGTATAAGGATTTGGGAAAGTCTCTTTACACATATTTTCCTCACCATCCTCAGGTATAGACAGTGAAAGATCCTGCCAGTATGCTAGCAGTGGCAGGTTTGTGCTTGTAATCAGCTGCTCCGCTGTATAGTCCCCAGGGATTTGAGATCGTAGTTGTCGGAAATACGAACTATAAAGCAGATCTTTATCTTGCTTGCACTGCAACTTGAGTGTCCAGGGTTCGAGTCCCACTGTAGCAGCTGTTATTATTATTATTTTTTTGTTCTGAGGGAAATACGATTTAAACATTTCTCTCTCTCTCTCTCTCTCTCTCTCTCTCTCTCTCTCTCTCTCTCTCTCTCTCTCTCTCTCTCTCTCTCTCTCATTTTAAGTGCAAATGAGGTGACGCCACGAAATCATTTGAGATTTAAAAGTGTAAATTTATTCCTTAACAATAGAATTATTAATACCAAGATGAAAAATCTCCTTTTAAAATTACATCTTACTTTTTAATAGATTGTGAAATCTGAAACAGTGAAAGCTTTATTGGGTTAAATTGGGTTAATTTATCAATTAAGAACGAAAGTAGGAAGCCCTATAACAAAGAATGCCTCTGGGAAGCTGCCGAAAATTTGTCAACAACAATTAAAATAACATCGATGGCGTAAGATGTAATGTTTTATTGTATGATTATATTAAACATTTGTACATAAGTCACTTTATTATATGACATAGAAAAAATTCACAATTAAGTCCCGTCTGACTTAAATGTTACATGTACTCCATAAATTTTAATTTTAAAAAGTCAGTTCCATGTTTTTCATACCCTTCCGTGTTGTCTCGAGTAAAAGTCGAGTAAAATTCGCTCTTATATAGCGCATATTTGCTGTGCTCAAGGCACCTCACAATGACTATCATACTCCCCTGACCGACAGCAACACAGAACACATAAGTCGAGACTGGCAACCTGTTAGGCGCGAATACAATTTTCGGACACGGACAACGCTATCTTAACAGCCTGGTAGGCCTTCATGTATTCATTCACACTTGAGTCGAATTGGCAGATGGGACAAAGTGTGTCATCCACCGTGACGAACACATCGCCAATGACCTCGGGTTATCGAGAAGATTTGCGTTAAGCGGGATACGATTCCACCATGTCACCCAGCCGACCGGTGAGTGGAGCTGCTCGAGTTTCTCGTATTTGAACTGTTAACCACTAGACCACTGACAGTTAGCTTCATTAAATGCAGCATTGAATAATATTTCATTTATTTGTTCGGAAAACTTCTGCGGCCATCCATAAAGGTTAAAACTGTTTGAATGATATATAGAATAGAATAGAAGAATGGAATAAAATTCCACTTATTCATCCCAGAAGGGAAATTTGTCTTTTGGTATTTGCCGTCACCGAGCGTCAGCCGTAAGAACAGCGCCGCAAACGTAGAAAATTTGTGTAAATAACTTTGCCCAAGAGATAAACACAGTGTCTCCACAGAGAATCAAACCCACGACCTTTCGCATACGTGTCCAACGGCTTAACCGTTCTGCCACCGTGCCAGTATGATGCTAACAATACCTTTTCTGGTCTGTTTGATATAGATTGTGAATTATTAAGCTACACCACATCAGTTTTAAGGCTTGCAAAGCAACGCCTGTATCAGTTTTTTTATATATTAGGAAGAAAACCATAGATTCAATGAATGGAATGACTAATTGTACTGATATACCAACAATAATCTCTAACAAAGCAAAGATTAAAGAATCAGTGATGCCACTTTGCAGCATGCTGGAAATCGAAACCGCCGACAGATTATTGGCCATTCTTAAAAAGGATCTTTTGCTGAATTTTAACGCTCATTCGCTTTGAGGCTTAGACTCTGTGAAGCAGGCCTAGTGTTGACTAGCCTAGAATCTAAACTGGACGTTAGGCCTATCTTATCTATGCCGCCATTTTGATTCAAGTGCATCATATATATATGTTATATACATGTACTTGACTTTTATGTGCATTTAATGCGCTTGTATCATCGCACTTCATATACTTTGATGTTCGCTGTAAAAAGTTCAGGAAATTTTGTCAGGCAAAGTGGCATCTCTGAAGAATGAAACGATGTATACAAAATATAATTTTTAAACTTGTACAGTCACATCTCTCTAATCTGGACAAGTCCGTTCCTGACTATTTGTCCAGATAGCAGAATCATTTGGATAATAGAATTATTGGGCAAAGTCAAAGTGAACATCGTCACTCAATACTCAGCCACAATCCTTTTCATGTATTAAAATAGAATTAGAATTGTGGCTCGATGCATCTTTGTTTTCATCACTCACTTGTGACTATTGTCTGGGAGTGCACTGAGGTGGTCAATTGGACCTGATGCAATGAAGTGTCACCGATAATATAATGCAGTTTTGTTTCCTATATTATTCAGAGTAAACCTTTATAACTGATGTAATGACTCAAAAAGGCATAAATCAAAACAATAAAGCTTATATTTATAGTAATATTTCTGAAGGTTTGATGGTCTACTAATAAAAGTCTTTTTGCTTGACGAAAAAATTATGTTTCTTTTTTTGTTACTATTATTATAAAACAATGGTATCTGATATTTTCAAAGCAAACTCAATATTTTAGAAAATGGATTGACTTTCTTTTAAGCTGTTTAGATAAGTGTCAATTTATTAGATATGTAATGACTTATTTTCCTCTTCCTCCCGTTTCTTTGACAGATCATGATGACAATAATGAATCAAAGGTATGTACAGCATTTCTCTTCATAAAAATTTGTAAAAACATATACCATGGAAGCTGCTTAAACTGAAACAGGATAATGTAATGCACCCACATGTCTGATCAATGCAGTGATTTTGCTGAATTGTACCAATAAAAGCCTAAAACTTTGTAACTGTTCACGTAGTTGAGGTACATTTACTTCTGAACTGTTTTCAATGAACTACAATGGTCGAAAAACATCATGCTATCAATGAAAAAACAATAGCGAGGGATTTAATTGACCCAAGAAAATGGAGAAAAGCATTCTCTAGGCTAGCTAGATAATAAACAAATAATAGATATAATTCCACTTAAGTATCCCAGAAGGGAAATTTGTCTCTTGTATTTACCGTCACCATGCGTCAGCCATAAGAACAGCACTGCAAATGTCGGCAATCTATGTTTATAACCTTGTCCAAGAGTTAAATACGGTGTCTCCAAGATGATTTGAACCCACAACCCTTTGCATGCGAGTCCAACGGCTTAACCGTTCTGCCACCATGCCACCAAGTTGATAATTAGATCACCATGAATCGAGTTATTTTTACTTAGTAGACATAACACTTTGTGAATATTTATGGACATTTATGTCTTCCATGATGAGATATAGAATTAAATCTGTAGTTCAGTTCAATGTAAATTAATGTTTTTTAAAGCAGTAATTTCAACTAATTAGTCTGTTTTATGGTACAAATAATGCCCTTCTTTAAAACTTTGTAACTATTTATGAAGTTGAGGTCAATTACTTATGTATTCATATTGCATGTATGTAACTCTTTTGCAATGAACTACAATGGTTTAAAACGTGCTACCATTGAGAAAACAATAGCGATGCAGGTAATTGATCCCAGAAAAATGAAAAAAAGAAGCTCTTGCTAGCCTAGCTGAGAAAAACAAACAGTTCAGGTAGGTGATCACAGTGTAACCCGATACCTCAGCTACTCTGCCCACAGGCAAATCTAGATTCCAAATAATGGTACGCCGTAAAGAATCTATTTTTAAACAAACAAACAAATAAAAACCTTTGAAAAAACCTACAAACCCAATTTTACAATTAAATTAATTCATGATATATGTAATGTGATTAACAATCTCACAATTAACAGAAGAGATGTGTTGATATTACAAGACAGTGTTTACAGCATTCCGTATAATCAAGCAGGTCATTAAAATATTTTATCAATAGATTTTTGAGATTCTATACATTTCTCTCAATAAAATTCATGGCACAATGAGACATGGGGAGTTGCAGCATGATTTGGACAATTTGGCCGTGATTATTATTGTTGGATCCTGATTTTCAGTTAAAGTGAATTCCATTGTGATTTATATTTTTATTGTGTATCATTGATCAAGTAATAGGAGTATGGAAATAATATTTTGTTAAATATACCTGCGAAGAAAGGCTTTTTTCATATTTAATCAACAATCTGTTAAAAATAATTATTAGAATTTAGATTTATAAGGATTTAAAATCTGATGATTTGATACAGATCTGACTATTTATCATGTTTGGAACCATTTATTGAATTTAGCCTTCATTCAAATTAAATTTTAGTAAAATAAGCTCAAATTGTTAGGGTCTGGATTATCCTATTGCTTGATCAAAAGGTATAGTAGCACACTGTCTCTTTTCAAAATATTACTTGATGCAATGGGATTTTTCACATTATATATTTCATTGGACACTGAGGGTTGGTTAGCATGTTGACTTAATCTCTCTGTCACAGGGAGAGAGGAGTGCTTGTAAAGTGAGGCAGATTAAACCCTTTAGTGTCATGCCCGGAACTGTTCCGGGCTTGCTCATGTTGCCATGGTATCATGTGTCCAGTACAGTTCTGGGCCTTATTCACACAGCCTTTTTTTGTTGTTGTATAAATCCTCTCATGGTTTAAGTAAGTCTTCTTTTAGCTTCTGTATTCCTATGCGTGTTTATATGTGTGAAGTTTCATAGCTCTTTTTCTTTTTGTAATGATGTGATTAGCATTTTAGTGCAAAACACTAAATAACCACCTTTTAGGCCTGGCACAGGGGATGAATTACTGCTGGCTCTGAAGGGGTTAAAGAGATTAGCATGAAAGGATGAAGAGTTATGAATGGACATTGTGAAGAGAAAGACTGATCAGAGACATGCAGAAGAGAAAGGAGATTCTTACCAAAGTCGCGTTAGATCTAGATTATACAATAATGCATGTATTCTTTTTTTCCCCTGAAAAGTGTAATGACTCAATATTTAGTCTAGAGGAATTAATGACCTCTTAGGCAGAAAGACATTCGATTTAAAAAAAAGTAAACCTTATATAAAACTATTTTATTGCTGTGACTGATAATTCTTTCTTCTTTTTTTTTTTCTATAATGTCATTTTCATTTATTCATATTCCATTTTTGGGAAAACAGAAAGGATCCAAATCTGTTTGAATTTTAAAAATTTATTTATTGTTTTTATTTTTAGATTAGTTATTGCTCTATATAGAGCGTTGGTCATGTAAATATTATATACTTAATACAAACGTTACAATTGTTATGTCAATGTATGAAGCTACTTAATATGTCTAAGATTCTACCTAGTATTAAGATTCTTAGATTTTGTTGCATGTTTAATTATTCATTGTAAGAGATTCAGCTCTTATCTCTGATCCTCTACCTGAGATATTCTCTTTACATTTTTACCAGGATTCCACTGTAGGATTTCTGGTCATTGTCTTTATTCTTGCAGGCTAATGCTACAGTAATATGTGGTGTCATTTATATATTTTTAATGTTCAATATGTCACTTTTTGTATGTGATATGTTTTCTTTTTATTACTCTGTCATAAGATTACACAAAAATTTATAACCATAGATTTTTGTTCTTCATTAATTGAGTATTAATTGACAGAACCCACATTTTCACGATCTCTTCTTTCAACCATTTATTTAGTTGAAAGATTATATTGACAATTAATCATCTTTAGAATAAATACATTAATTGAAAGAGGATTGTAAAACCAAAATTTATATTTTTGGTCTTATTCTGATTAAACACATATATATGATTATCTGTCTTCAACTTGAACGGAAATCTGCCAACTCCTAAGAAAAGATTTTGAATTTTCTCTGACAAAACACATTTTCTTCTCTAAAACTTCGCTACTCTATCAATTGGAACTTTTACTTTCATCTCAACTGCTTCTTTTTAGCTTCTGGCACATAATGCACACAAGCAGTACTTCTTTTACTATTATCAGTAGAAAGCTAATCACAAAGATTGTTGACTGAGTCTTGTTTGGTAATTGAGCCTGCCACAGGGAAGTTTTTTTTTGTATCATGTAGAAATTTCAAATTGGTATCAAAGTGAGGTGAAGGGGAAATCTGATTATAGTATTTTCATTAAAAGGTTTGGAGCATGTGAGCTTCAAATCTTTTCTTCAATCCATGGAACTTTTCTCTTATTAAGTGATTGTTTCTTCGCAAGTCAAAAGGCTGGATCCTCTGATTCCAGGCAGTTTTCATTTCAAGACCAAATATGTGGACAGAAACCTTGATCTCTTGAAAGTGTTCATACATCAAAGCAATTTGAAACTAAAAGCAATTGAAAGCTATCATGTGTCCGATCAGTCATTACTGAATAAGGAATCATGCCTTCAAACTGAGAGTAAAATATATTATGAGAGTTTATATTATCTCAGCAGATATTGACAGAGAAAGATTTGTTTATGAATGAGGTATAAAGCATACTGACACAGTTGATTATGAAAATTATAAACGTTCTTGAGCAGTGAGAGTTATGTCTTGAATTGAATTTGAAAGACATGAACAATATTCTCAGTTACTGAGCCAAGTTATGATTAAGCACAAGGAAGAGTATCTGAAAAATGCAGTGAAAGGCGATAGAATAGTGCAATTACCAAACAAAGAATGCAACCAAGTGGTGAAAATTGAAGAGGTTCTGAATCATTAAAACTAAATTGTCTTGTTTGTTATTGGTTTCATTGATATTATGATTTTCTGATGGAATAAATGTCTGAAGAACATGAAAACCACAATATTTATCTAATCATTCATTGCATTTTGTCGGCTAGATTGATTCATGATAGCCAGAACTAGCATGATTTTTTTTATTGACATACAAATCTTTGGTGCAGAAGTTTAAGCATAACATTTCTGTCTTTCAATATTCTGCTTCACTTTTATGTGTCCTTCATTTTATTTTGTTTTCAGAGAGTAATGGCCCTTAATTTAACCAATGATCAACGAAAATGGATCATTAAACAGTACTGGAAGACAGGAAATGCTGATACAGTACAACATAATTGGGTTGAAGAATTTGACACATCCCCGCCAACTAAATTATCAATTTACAAGTTGCGAGATATATTTGACCAAACTGGCTCTATCAGTAATGTGCCAAGAAGTAGTTGAAAGATCAGAAGCTTTCAGTTTCTTATCAGACATCTTAATATTAACCCTTGTCGGGTGAAGTTGCCGGGTAGTTTCAGACCGGATTGTGGATCTGAAATTTTTGCATATCATTACTAAAATGAGATTCAGATCGTCCAATCACGGCACTGGAATTGTTGGTACTAACAACTTTGAAGTGTAACGTCTGGACGGCAACTACACTGTTCTGGTGAGGTCTGCCAACTAGTCTTTATCATAAAAGTCACACCTTTGATTGCAGTGCTACTTTCTAAACAAATTATTGTCCAACACATTGCGTTGAATTCTTCTTATGTCTATATAACTTCTATAGCAAATAATAATGATAATCATCTAATTCCCGTTAAAATCTGACGGAAAATAATGTTTTTGTGAAAAGAAAAATATTGAAGTAGACAACAATTTTGTGATGTTTATAATATTTCAATTATTTGTCGGTCGATTTTGTAAATTTTGGCATCATTTTACTTGTCTTGATGAGTTGAACTAATGAACCTAGTTTGACTTATAAAAAAACAATGCATATTTTTTTTTCTTTCATTTTATGGGTAACTCTTTTGGCTTTGTAATTTATTCAGTCATCGCGTAACGTTACGTCATGCCTGAGCCTGGCCGTCCCTGGTTTCCAGCAAGGCGATTTGCAGACCTAACACCTAGCTGTTGCCTTTGTCCAATGAAATATGGGCAATCAGATTTAGCAGGAATATGAAAACCATGCTTGGGGAAGACGCCATTTCACACCTTTGAGGATTTTGAAACGTTCAAATACAAAATAGTCAAATCTTGTTGTGTTGAATTTTTCACATGTGTATAGGACTTCCTTTGATGATGATAATGAAAACGGTCCAACTCCTGCCAAAATACAATGGAAAATAACATTTCTGTGATAAGAAAGAAAAAAATTGAAATGTGGTGGCTCGGATTTCATGATAATTAGTTACATCCGTTATTTCTTGACCAATTTTATAGATTTTGGTACCATTTTACTTGTCTTGATGACCCGAAAATAATGAACTTATTTTTGCTTTTGAAAAAGTAATTTAGCAGTATTTAGTTTTTCTACATGACTCCGTTGGCTTGATATTATATTCACCCACCTCATGACACATTTCGAGCATATGAGCGTAATGTTGCGTCACTCTTAAGAATAGCAAACCCTGACCAGCAGGGCAAGAAACCAGCCCAGTATTCTCTGATTGATTACAATTTTTCTTTCATCCAATCAGTCCGTGATAGGCATAAAATTTAGTTGAAACAAGAGAATTGACCACGAGGAGGCCTAAATTTTGGGCCAATGGCAGGAGTGCAAGGGCGGGACTAAGTGATAAGTAATGTAAATTATCAGAATAGCCGGTCACACATCAAAAGAAAAACAAAGAAAACCGATTTTTCATGGTTCTCCGTGAAACCCCCTTGTAAAAAAATGTGAACGGCACGATGTGACGCCCGTCCGTTAAGGGTTAACTGGTTAACAGAAAGCAGAGAAGGATTGGTATATATATACAAAGAGAACATCGTCAGTTTGCATCAAGAACAGGCCATTTATCTTTGGACAATTTGATGCAATGTTTAAAACATATGAAGGAGAACCTGATGACAATATAAATTTTAGAGCAAGTTACTGAACAAGTTGGAAATGTTTAAGACTTATATTCTGCACCAAAGATTTGTACATATTAATGATTTGTTTGTTTTTAAGAAAGATGTAGAACTGATTTATTAGTATATCATATCAATGATTGTAACAGATTCAGACTGTATCTCTGATACACTCCCAAACAATTGACTGAAGTTTGAAGCAGTTTTAAAAAAATCTCCTTTGATTTGTGAGATCATTGTGGAAAGTTGATATTTGAACTTAACACGTAATAAATATTTATAAACCTTGTGTCATCCATCCTTTGTTGTCTAAAAGGGATTTCTCCTTACATATCCTGCTTTGACTTCCTCAAGTCATGTTGAGCTGTTACTGTTTTTGTCATTGTAAATCCTAATGACTTTCTGTAATGGGCTGTTTATTTAGGGTAGAAGTTTTTTTATATTATAGAATTTAACTTTGCCATGCTGAGCTTCGTAACATTTAAATTATAGAGTTTGAAAATAAACATTTCCATTTTTGAGCTACTGTATTTTGAACACATGCAGTGCTTGTTAATAATACTGGTACTGATATGTCAGCTCAATTTGTTATTAATTTATGTATAGTATAGACTCACATTTAGTTACTGCTATCACATTGATTTATGAAATAATGATTTCAAAACTTTTATAGTGATCACTCATTTAAATTTCTGTGTTTGAAGGTCTAGTCATGTGAGAAAATTGTCTACATAAAATATAAATCAATTTGAAATGTTTTTGAATAAATGACCATATCTATGCATCCTTGCTGATTCATAAAGAGAATTAATAGAAAACCAATGTGTCATCCATCAACGAGATTTATAAAATTCAACTAGTCGACTCGCTTGCATTTGATGAAGACTTGATAGATGACTCGTCTTCCTATTTCTCTAACTCCTCAGATGAGAGGAGCGGCCTATGACACAAGGGATCAGTATTACCATGCACCATCTGATGATACTCAATCGTCTCCAAGCCCCTTCATCTGCACATTTTGCCTTCACTGCAAAAGTACATTTGCCAATGAACAAGATTATATCTATCACGCCGACCAATGTGAAAACCCAACCATCAATTTTGAGTGCATTGTTTGTCATCTCAGCACTGACAACTGGGCTTTCGTCAAAGAGCATGTGAAAATTCATTCAACAACATTGAAATACTCATGTGACCTCTGTCCTTCTCATTTCAAAACTCAATCTGGATTACGCTTACATAAACAGGTGAAGCATCTGGACCGTCCAACATTGTCCTGCCCAATATGTGGGAAAATCATGTACAGTAGAGTGAATCTTGATGGACACATGAACCAACACAATGGAGTGAAACCTCATATGTGTAACTTCTGTACTAAGGCTTTTTCATACAAGCAATCTCTCAAGGCTCATGAAAAGCTTTGTCCATCACGGACTTATTGCAAGCAAGGACCTGCTGATTGAAATTTTGATTGATTAATCATTCATGCTTCAGGAACTTCCAAGTTGAAGGATGGAGAAAAAATTTTCATGACAATTAATGCTAGTTATTTGGGGATTTAGAAAATACCCTGATTATGCTGTAACTTTTATTTGCTCCAAACAGGCAGTGGATTAATAGACAGAAGAATGATAATTATGAAGTATCAGTAAAATGTTTAAATCCTCTTTGATTATAAAGGATTTATGGAATATAGAAAATGAAATAATTATAGTATTGTTATTAGTTATTAAACTTCATTCCATTGTTGTGGTAGTTGTCTAAAGGTTGGATGGAGGATTTGAAAATTAACCATCCAACTTAATATTCTTTTATTTCATTTGGGTTGAATTCCAAACCTTATCCCCTCATTGTAAATTGAAATGTTGCTTATATCTATTATATAAGTTTTTGTTAAAAATTTCAAGAGGGTATGTTTTACGTAATATATGCCTACAACCTTTACCTTTTACATTTACTTTTAATTACTTCCTTTTACAAAGTTATACAGTTCTACTTTCCCTATCTCTATCTCTTAGTCTTAATTGACTAATTTTACTGTGTAATGTGAGCTTATCAGGGAAGGGCGGCATAAATTTTATCATTATTATTATTTGTCCTCTTGTTACTATTTTCGAACAACTTGTGTCATATTTCATTAATGTAGAATAGAAAAATAACCCAGCAGGAAATAATTGCGTAGAAATGACCTATTTTTTTTATTGCTTTATATATTGCTTGAAGATTACATGATATTCAATTATCAGAGAGATTGATATCGTGTTAGAGGTCATTATTGTTGATCATTATTTTTCTCTTAATTTTTTTATTGAAAAGTTGTTGCGTCTGTTCTTGGATTACAGGATATTGCATGTGTATATACCCATCATATTCACCCATCATATTATTTGTTTCTTTGTGGCATTTAATTCATCAGATAAACTTTGAATTATAAAATTGACATTTTCTTGTAAGATTTTATTATTGTAACAGAAGTGTAAAGATTTAATCCCAATTCTTGCGTAAGGTCGATGCAGTTCAATGGTGAAACCAAATGTAAAATAAGCATACTTACAATCAGAACCATCATACAAGACATGGCAATTAGATCTTTATTACATCCATTCCTCTCTTTATTTATTCATGTTTTGTTGTTTTTTTTGTATCTTAGCAACTGTGTTTGACAATGGCAAAATGAATAATGACTCATTATTCCAAAATTGTTAAGTAATAAAAAGATCAAGTCAACCTTAGATAAACAAATTAGGAAAAGGCATAGATTTTGCTGCTATCCAAATTCATGTAGAAACTTAGTCAGACTTAACATTTAACAATGGAGAAAATTTATAAAGGAGATCAGTTACATGTGTTTATACCTCCTTCATCACCATTCAGGTCGACATACCATCAGACATTGCATCAAGTCTTCAACACACCTTCCCTAGTAGTAGTAGTAGCTTCACCTCTCAATGCTCCCCGTCTCAATCTTCGGCATATGCCCTTCCTGAAGGTGTTGGTGTCTGGTGCTCAAGTTGTAAATGCAAGTTTCCTGATGAAGAGAGTTGGGCAAATCATTTCCCATTTTACAACAATAAGCAGTCACATCCGTGTACAAAGTGCAGTGCTTGCTTTGATGATCCGACTCAATTGAATTTACACCGAAGGAATGTTCACCGCTTCATGCCATGTCCATATTGTGATTTACTGTGTCCCAGCCAAGGGGCTGTTACTAACCATATCAAAAGAGAACACCATCCAAAATATGTGTGTGAAACATGTAACAAGACATTCCATTGTAAAATCAATTATTCAGGACACATGAACATGCATTCTGGACTCAAGCCCTACTCTTGTTGTTACTGTGGCAAGGCATTTGCCTATCAACAATCTAAAAGTGCCCATCAGAAGATATGTGCCCAGTCTCAAGCTCAGGCTTACTCCCAGTCTCAGTCAGTCATAGAATTGGACTAAAAGAAATGCAGTGGCATCGTATGCTGTCATCAGGTCATAAGCATTTTCTTTGTGTGTGTGTGTGTGTTGTGTGTTCATTCGCCTTGTCTGGAACAGACATTGGTGAATATGAATCTCCAGTCTATTCGCACTTCAGCTGACCACATGTGTGTCACATTGCTGATGGTCTGATCCTGTTCTCATGTGCCCTTTGTTAAAACTTGTTACATAATCATAATATGTTAAACATTGACTTAACACTTTCATTAACCATCCTTAGGGCCTGCTATTTCTCTACTGTCCTTATTGCAAAATTCAAACCAAATAATTATATTCTGACCCCGTGGAAAATTGTGATCTTTTTGCAATTTTGGCCACTCGTAGCAATTTCTATCATTACTAGCAATTCTTTTGCAAATTTTGCTATTTTTCGTGATATTAGCACCACCCAAGCAAGAAAATTTATTGCAATTTTTGTGATTTCTGGGCGCAATTTCAACCCCTATGCTTTGCAACTTTTAGAATTTTCAAATGCAATTTCCCGCAGGGCCAGATTCGTCAATTGGAAAGATCATCCTAATCAAAGTAAATAATAGATTTTGCATTGGAAAATCTATAGGTTGGTCAGAATAAATTTCCATATTGACAATAATCATTATCTTTAAATATTAAAGAGAGTGTGAATCTCTATGTATCTTTCTTTGTCTGTCTGTCTGTGTCATGCCTACCGCCTAACAAAGAGAATTCTCTCTTATGAAGCTTTCACTGAAGGTGGGAAGCATCCCAAGGTTGTGCAAGATGGAGAGATTTTTTCAATTAAGGTCATTTGTTGACTAATGGCAAATTAGACTTCAGCTGCTCCTTTTACTTCCTTTCAGTCAATGCGTTCATTCATACCGAATCAGGATTTTTAATTTTCGTACAATTCTCAAAATGTGCTCCACATTAATATAGATATCTATATTATTATGTCTTCTCTTCACTCTAGATCTAGCATAATTACAAGCTTGATATAGATCAATTCATAATTTAAAATTAGTTAGATTATATCAAGTGAGTTCTACCAGAAACATTTTATGGGTTGAAAAGACTTGATTTTTTTTATTTTGGAAAGGAATTTATTGTAGGCCTATTTTGTTGAGTACTTGCCTTGAGAGAGAGAGAGAGAGAGAGAGAG
The DNA here is from genome assembly GCA_032466395.1 of Aegires albopunctatus. Classification (NCBI taxonomy): domain Eukaryota; kingdom Metazoa; phylum Mollusca; class Gastropoda; order Nudibranchia; family Aegiretidae; genus Aegires; species Aegires albopunctatus. The sequence continues at coordinate 48 of JASKDV010027983.1, read as the reverse complement.
AGAGAGAGAGAGAGAGAGAGAGAGAGAGAGAGAGAGAGAGAGAGAGAG
>JASKDV010027872.1:0-16324 GCA_032466395.1 Aegires albopunctatus | reverse complement strand
TATGTATGTTATTAATGTCGAGTTTTATTTAAGCGCCTTGAGACCTAGGTAAAAGGCGCTATACAAATGTACTGTTAATATTATTATTATTATATAAGACATTGCTAAGCTGCACAACTTTTATATTTAAAACTGTTAGTCAAAGGGCTCTATCAACCTCTAGGTCATCTCAGTCCATGAAAAAAGTAAGATGGTAGGCTAGTTAAAAGCATACACTTTCTCCCTCCTAAGCAACCCACCTTCTCCCCCCCCCCCTTCCCCCCCACACACACACCCACCAAGGGGACAAAAGAGCCTGACAGACAGAACTGAAGACACTCAACTCTTAGTCGCCTCTTAAGACATGCATGGGGAGTACTTGCAATGGGTCTATTCTTTCCTCTCAGTTGAGGAGGAACATTTAAAAAAGCTGAGGCAGGAAACAATCTCTTTAATGTGACCACAGCTGGCCCCCACTTAAAAGGCATTATGAATCATGATGTAGTATACAATAGGTTTATAACATATATCAAAATGATATGCTTGAGTTTTACAAGGGAGCATAAATCAAAACTAACACTAAAGTGTGAAGAACCCTACTAGCTACGACCACTTGTATAGTAAAATATAAATGTAATAATAATGACTTGAAGGCACAATATAATGATAATTATAATGAGCACAGGTTAGTTTTTCACAGAATTTCATCATCATCAATGGCTGGTCGGCGGATAGTTTGTCATCACAATGCTAATCAATTATTGATATTGGTTTTGAGAAACTACTAACGTACAATTGGGGCACATAGTCCACATTTAGTATAGGAAATTTGTAAAATTGGTATCAAACTTTACATTATGTTTTACAACTTGCCACTTATTACTAGATTATCTTTTAATATATTAAATTCTTGAAATATGACTGAGCAACCTTTGAACTGCCTTATGCCTCCTTTCATCTTTATCAATATCTAATACAATAAAATGTAGATGTACAAATCTAATAGTTTTTTCATTTCAAAGACTTACTAGCCTTGAGTATGCCCAGAAACTGCATTAAAACAGGGGCAACAACTCAATAATATAATAAAGTAGTCCTACAAAGATCTTTTTCTATTTAAAGAGGGTAAAATTTTATGAATAAAACAAAAGAGCGATGAAGTTTGATAGAAATGATTTTGTTATTGCATGCAAATGAAGGACTAACAAATATTGAATCTATGAAAACAATTGTAACAGACTATTGATAAAAAAATTTAATGAAAGAGAACAAGTAGCACATTTACAATTCAAATTCAATAGAGTGTTATTTATCTTAAATTGGTCATTATAAATTCAAACCAGATTATGAACAAAACAACATGGTTTATAAATGCAATTGTTATGATATATTATGAACACTTTTGTTACTCTCTCAATCATTATAAATTCAATATCAAATTACAAGACTGAATTAACATACTATGGCTTGGGGGACAATTCCTCTTGTTGTTAATGAATACAATTCATATATAAAATATGTAAAATACACCTTCAAAATGTCTTCATTGATCTGAAAAAAAGATAAAACTCTCAGTTACACCTTTTGCATCGTCCTCCTCTAAATCCATATATTGCAATAGTTAGCAATTCCCTTTCATACTTAGGTAAACTAAAATGTTCCGTCATACATAAGTAACAATAATAATGATAATTATTGCATTTCTTCAGCACCTGAGTACACAGAGAAGACATAAGATCTCAAGCATGTTATTGGTTGTAAGTTTTCTATTATATTAGAAGTGATCTTGAAATATGTAGAAACATGACGATTTATTTCAATGAAGATGTTGACAACAACGACAATGATGAAGAACAACCAAGATGACACTTTAATTGGGATTATTTCCTGAACAATTAGAGACGTTGAAAAGTTACAGTTGATCTCTCCAAAAATACAACACACATGGGATAATATCAATTCTAACAGTCAGTTACTAGTAGTAAACTTTTCCAACGTTCAAAATCAAATCATAAACGGAAATTTTTCCTTAAATAATTTCATCATGACTTCAGGAAATTTCCTGACAAATGGTTTCTCTGTGAAACACTAATAAAAATGATGGTAATGAAGTTCTCTGTATGTGTTGACTAATGCTTAACTTCAGTGTTCTTTAGTGATTTTGCTGCATATAGGTTGGTTTTTTTTTCAAAAACAAAAACAAATCCAGTTGTGATCTTGGAATTCTCTGTACTAAAGTAGAAGGGGACAGATGCCAAAGATGATATCTTTATCTAAAGGAAGGTGTTGGTTAGAGATTGTCTTTGCAAATACTCAAAGTCTGTGAATTCCTCTTTAAATACTTTTTTTATTTTTGCTATGATATATGAATTTCTTACAGAATTTTTAACTCATAACTATATACAAGGTAGATAATCAAGATAAACTACTTGTAATATTAAAATTTAAATAATAATGATATTATAAGAGTATTATTTCATAAGTAGATACTCAACATTGAATGAGAATAAAACGTGTATTACTGAAAACATGTAAAAAGCAATAACAAAACATTGATGAAAAAAAAATAATGGGTTAAAAACAAGAGGCAATCCTCGTCCACTTCTGCTATTAAATAAATATAAACAAATCAAAACAAGATATGTTCACTATAATTTCATAAGACCATCGAGTTAAAGAAAAATGGTCATGATCAAGAATGATATATCCTATTAGTTAGTCATTATTGTGGATTATAGTACCTGTATATTTTAGATTATTATATCCTAAAGAATTAGTATAATGAAATAATATAGCTTCAATAAAATAAATGCATTCGCAACAAACAAAGCAATGTAATCACAAATAAATGTGTGTACAATTTCCATTAATATTAAATTCATTAACATAGATACATTTAATTGCAATCAACCTGAATAATTAACAAGTATATCAAAACATTTGACACCACAGGATAACATTTCATACTCTAAAAAGTTATGATGAAAACAATACATCAATCAAAATTCAGTATTGAGTTGAATGACGTATAAATTCAAAGAAAGCTAAAAGACTCTCAGCTGTAGGTTTGTTCATAATTATACCAAACAATTCTTAGGATTCATTTTTAAAAACTCCTTACATGCCTAGCCATGAAAAATTTTAAACTTAACACAACTGCTCTTTATAATATAACTGTGAACCAAACTTCTACACATTTCTTTTCATGAGCCAACCGTCTTAATTTCTACCATCAAATTTATGCAAAAAAAAAATAATTTTGATTTCATTACAAACAAATGCAATAAATAAAAACAGACAAAAAAATATCAAGACAAAGAATAATTGATATTTATATTTACACAATGGCAACTAAAGGTCAAGACTAGATTAATTTACCAGTTATGGTAGGAAAAAAAAATTAATAAAAGACAAAACATAAATTAAAAATGCCCTTACACATATAAGCAGGGGTAAATCACATAGCTTCATAGTTAAATCTTTAAAATTCAGAGTGCAATCTTTGATAAATAATTCTGTTATGATAGGGAACGTGAAAGAAGAAATACATTACTAATTTATAACATTGCCTATTTCATGACACAACAAAAGTTGATCTATACAATTAGCATCATTCATAAACGTAGATTCCTAAGCAGGATTTCACTAGAACTAACCAGAAATTAGAAAAAAATCAAAAACTCAACAGGAAAATATTTTACCTTTGGTTATGATGTATATTTTGATTATAATTATGTGTAAATGATATATAAGCCAATATAAAGAGCCAGGGAGGATCATGTACTCCTTCGGTTTAATGCTAATGTCATATCAGTTTGTTTTCATTCAATCATAGCCTGCTGTCATGATAGGGATGGTGGTTATGTAATCAATGTCAAAATGATACAGTCATTTAATACTACAGTTTGTAATTAAATAAGGTGATGGGTACCTAATAGGTGGCTTTATTTTCATTTCTAAATTAATAATACTATAACCTCAAATATTTATCATATTCTATTTATCATAAAGTCAATAACCATGAACTTGAAGCAGACCAGGATATTGTATTGAAAGATTAGAAGATACTTAAATAAGCTTAATAAAAAAAAAAAGATTGAAACTGTTCCTTCTACTATTCTACTTTTAGAATTTGATCACTGCTATTTTACCGATCTGGATCCCATCTAGGCTTAGATATCTAGCTTTCATTCAATTCCAAAACAAACTGGTGGGAGGCTACATCTATTTCTTGACTCTTCAGCTGGCAATGAAAGTGTCCTTTTACAGTTCTTGCAGTAAATTTCATCAGATATGTAAATCTACACGAGATATGACCAAGCATGGCAAGAAATTTTAACTCCTGGAATAACCAACCAAAACTCAATTGACAACCTTAACAACATAAGCCTTGATCTTTATCAATAGTTTTACAAACTGTATATATCTAAAGATTCAAACTCAACAGGGATTTTCTTTCTTCTCATAAATAGCTGCAATAACAATTGTCATATTTGAATACGTTAATATATGACAAACATTAAAAATCATGAGTCTACACTGATGCTGAATAACAAGACTCTATACTCACCATGATCTTTCCCCTTTGTATTCAAATAAACATTGCCATTTTTATTACACATTTTTGGGGTATTTATAGACTTAAAGCAAGCATTGCATACATCATAAAAGTCTTTTGATCCAACTTACTACCTCTACACAACTAGATTAGCAAACTTTTTGCCAAAATATAGATTTTAGAGCAATTGATATGAACCAAATTCAGATAATTGAGGGAGGAAATTATATCACAATAGATCATAACAAATAAGGATTCAACAGACCCGGTATCATCTTTCCAATGTTGCAGTATGAATCAGAGGTTAAACTTTGTAGCGCACTCTCTCTAACGTGCACGCACACACACACAGAGAAGTAAACATACCATAGGTAGGTAGACCCACACACACACATATATGGGTTGAAAATGTTTCAAATGTAGCACAAAACAAATTGTTACAATCTTTGTTTCATACTGCATTTTCTTTGACATCCGCAGAATGAAACAAGATGGGTGATTAGATGTCGGCTAGACGGCCTTGATATTTGATGCCTCCTCGGCGCTCTGTGGAGGTGGACGAGCAAATTGGGTAATGTTGACGGGGGCAGCTCCTAAGCCAGACATGTGGAAGAAGTATGATTGTTTTTCTACCTGAATTGTGATGTTGCTGATTCCTGCTTCTTTGAGAATTGATGATGCCTGAATAAAATGAGCATGAGGACAAGGGTGTTAATGTCTTTTAAAGATAAAGTGGAAAAAGACTGTAAAACCCTCTTCTCTCTTACTTTATATATTCTTTCCATCCCATCTGATCAGATTTTTCAAAATCAATCTACCACATTGCTTCACCAAAAAGATATTTTTTCTTTATAATAAAGAAACAAAATTAGCAATGGCTAACAGGCATATAAAAAGATGCCAATCTCTTTTCTATGATTAAGACCTAAGAAGCAGAGTAAGCAAAATTCTTTTTGAACATAAATAGGCCGTGAAACTGGAGCTCAACAGTTTCATTTGCATAAAGTAGAAACTGCAATGTTGAATGGCATCCAAGACAAGTAGCTAGTTTGTCCAAGATGACACACCCAGCTTTTTAGGCAGGTACCCACTTACACCTCGACAAGGTAAGGTAAATGGGATAAAAGGGTGTTACCAATGAGCACATCACCAATCGCTTGTGGTTATTGAGAAATTTTGCACATAGCAGGATTTGAGCCCACCATGTCACACAGCCATTTAGTGTTGGCAAAAAAAAATGCGACATAAGTTTTCTCCCATGTGATCTGTTTTTACCACTAGGCCAACAACGTCCCTATCACCCTAAAGAAACAATAAAATCAGTATTGTCTTACCTGAGCGATGATTCTTTGTTCTTGAGCTTGAGGTGACACCTGGAGATGAATCATGCCATGAGTTTTGCTGGCAGTATGTGACCAGAAGTGAGGCTCACGGAATGACATAACTCCATCAATGCCACGAATCTGATTGGAATAAGCAATTTAACAGGTCAAATATTTTTTTTAATTATTGATATATTAAATGCCATCTGAGTTATTCAACTTACTTCAATCACTCTTAAGAACTAAGGGAAATAAAAATGATGCATGAGCAGAAAAGTTAAAGCTCAAAGAAATTTTCATTGTTTTTAGTGCTATAAAATTATTAATACTAAGAATATCTGTATCATGATAACATTTAAAGTAACAATTCTTAGAATTACATTCTTTTGATGCTCTGCTCTATATGAGAAAAATCAGTTTTAATATCCATTTGTCATGATGAGAGAGGCAGTATATGGGAAAATTGTGATATAAATAGAACATGTCATGCAGCAATGAAAACGAATGTGCCAAAGTACCTTTTGTAGGGCTAATTCATTTTGATTTTCCATGTCACTCGGAGAACGAAGAAGTAAAATAATGGCAGTTTCCTTCAACAGGGGTATAACACTGAGAAATATCATTGAGGCAATGAATAGGGAGCAGATGGGGTCAGCAATGTTCCAACCAAAGTTTTCTATTAATAAAGTAGAGATGATGACACCTACACTTCCTAGGGTATCTGCTACTACATGCAGAAAAACACCTGTTAATGATGAGAAAAAACATTGATTTCAGCAAGAGATATATGCAATATCTTTCAAAATATCATATTTATAGAAAAAGCAAACCCGTCAATATTGGGTGTTGTGGATGTTGCAGCTGAATTTATTAACCAGCTCAACATTCCTATAGTTTCTATGACTTTTATTCCCTTCTCTATAATCTTAAAACTATTATTTTCATCTATGTTCATTCTATATATCAAGCGTCTGAGATTATCTTGAATCTTTCATTGCTTTATGAAATGTATGAAATAACACGAGAGCAAAATTTATAAACAGATACGCATTATGTCCTTCAAATTTTACACAATAAATAGGGTGGAGAATATATGCTGATAGACTCTTATATAAGGCTCTGCAATACGGAAAAACCCAGAAATAAATTATTTTTTAATTGCCAACCTTCCATGTTAGTGTTGTGATGGGCAGACCCCGAAGTATGGCTATCAGATGAACATGAACTTGATTTATGAGCCCCTCCATGACTGTGACCATGACCCCCATGACTGTGACCTTGATTTCCACCATGACTGTGACCCCCATGACTGTGCCCGTGACCCCCATGACTGTGACCTTGATTTCCACCATGACTGTGACCATGACCAAGGCCCCCATGGCTATGTCCATGAGCACTTTGAAAGGCAAATATACCAATGAGATTGACAATGAGCCCAATGACAGATACAGTCTGAAAAGAAGAAAAAAAAAGAAGAATACATTAAATTAATTACATTACATGAATTTACAATCTAATCTAATGTAGTCTTTAATAAAAGAAAAATCAATTTTATTATATTTTCCTTTATAATATGTACATTCTGTGTATGATTCTAGCTTATGAACCCAATATCAAACTAAAATGCATTTGATACATGTAGAGAACAATTCTATTCATAGCTGTGAGGGTTTTGGATTTGGGTTTTTTATAATGGGTCCATGTTTAATTTTTACCAGTATAACTTATTAAAATAAATTCTAAGTGGATGACCTATTAAAAAGAAAAAATATTCCAATGTTATGACCATTTGATTCAGTTTTTACAGTAAATAAATTAGGTTTTTCACTTGCTGGTAAAATTGCCTCAAACAAAAACTTATCATCCTCTTTCCAAACTCAGCTATGGGTTAATTTATGAAATAAAAAGGAGAGAGCAAGGAGCAAATTAGCTAGATAAAACTGAATAAGAGATCAATATTATGATTGCCATCATAATAGTAACACCATAAAAATAAGTTGTACAGAAATCTTGTATTTTTTATTTTCAAACTTTGTGATTATAAAACGCGAGAGCCAGTCAATTTCACGAATATTATTTTATTGTTTGTATTATTAAGTTTTGGATGGTAAAGTAACATTGAGCATGTTTTATGAATACTAGGTATTCATTAGTTCAAATAAAATCTTACGAGTAATTTCTCTGTCTTTACTTCTGGAGGCTCAATCAGTCTAGCCATAGCTTCAGTAAAAACAAATATGGCAATGACTACTAGAAAAAGGCCGTTGATAAAACCAGACAGAACCTCCACTCTGTCATATCTGCAAGGAAGAAAAAAGATAAGTCTATACTAGAACCTTAAGGTATTATAATAAATAAGTCTATTTAATTGTATTTAATACAATGTAATATATCAATGATTTCTATCAAAAACCTAGTGAGGTTCCATAAATTTCTTTATGTAAATTTCTTCAAACAGATAATGTTTACAATGAAGGTGAACATTTTTTATCAAGACCAGTATGATTTTAATCTTATTAAACCCGAGAAACCTTCTTTTTAATTATATTTTGATAAAAAAAACATGAGAAGGATTTAAAAATGAGACAATTCTTTACAATTCAAGGTGTGGAATATTTATCTATGATGGATGAGATCAAAATAAAGAAAGTCTTTGCTATTCACAAGGAGGAATATTTATCTATCATGGTAAAGAATTGACACTCACCCATAGGAAAAGACACGAGTGGCTTTCCACCTGACCATTATGGAAGCATAAAGACCCATGACTAAGGCTGAACAATCAAACAACATGTGAAAGCCATCAGAAATCAATCCTAAGCTATTGGTCCACACACCGTACAGCAATTCAACAAATGTAAATCCTGAATATCAAAACATGAAGAAATCAAAGAGAAAAGGGTGTCAAAATTGAGAGATTTATTGACCCATCAGAAATTCTACAATAGATCGATGTTAGAATATGTTGGGCTTAAGTGTGATATAAGATGAAAAGTAGGAAAGGTACAATACACAAATCCTCACTATCAATTTTCAAAAAAAGAAGACAACAGCATAATGTTCACCATTGCCATTATCATTTGTTGTTATTATTAGCATATCAGAGTGACATATCCTTTACCATACTGCAACTTTTCTTGCTCTATACATTTCATTGATATAACATTTTTATATTGTTTCATTGACTGATAATATCAATAAAAACTAATGAAAATTTTAAAAATCATTCTTTGACTTTTAAATTCTTATAATGCAAAAATGGATGATAAAAAATGTTGCTAAAGCATGATATTTAAATAAACGAAAAAAAATAATTATATTATACTATATCACATGTGCATTTTAACAAATAACCACTCACCTAAATTGATACATAAAAAATAAAAAATTTTCCTAGAGTCACCATCCTCCAGAATCTGCCTAAGACCACCTTTGAGGACGGACATAACTGACTGGGAGGTCTTTCTAATGTCATCACTAGATATAGAGTAGAGAGGCAAGCCTGATGTACTGTAGCCTATAAAACTGCCTTTAGCAGCTTTTGATTTTGATACCAGTATGCGAGTTGCTGAAAACAATCAAGATAATAATTAATTAATCGAGATATTAGGAACAAAACAGACAATTATGAATTGGCAAGTAAGTAAAATCAAAATACATCAAAAAGTATTTTCATATCATTAGTTTCTAAAAATCTTTTTATGCTATTTGGTCTTGCCTATTAATAAAATGGAGCAAATCATGAACAGTCGCTATTGTATTCTAATAAATTTACAGAGTCAACAGAAATGCCTATTTCTAAACTGTTTTATAATCATGAGCAATTTTCTAATATTTTATCTAATCCTAAAGCAATCATCAAAATACAAACATTCAAAACCTCTTCATGACCTAAAAACAAATTGAAAGAAAATCATTTTCTATTAGAATAGCATGAGGTGATTAATATGTTTTCAAAAGAGCAACTGGAGAGATTTTACTTTATCTTTTCGTGCAAAAAATACAATATATATTAAATAATGTAAAACAAATCATCTCAAACCATAACAAACGCTAACTAAATATTAATCTCAAAGAAAGTTCACCTCAAGAAAAGTCTTGTAATTGTAGAATAAAGAATGATTGTCCATTGGAAGGAAAATGCCTTACAAAATGTTTAGTATATAAAGCAACTGTTACACAAATTGCAACAAAAAAACAAGAAACATATATCGGACTCACGGAAGGTGCATTTAAAACAGGATTCAACCAACATACATCATCATTTACGCTGGAACATAAAAAGACCTCAACTAAACTAAGTGAACATATTTGGAATTTAAAAGAAAGTAATAGCAACTATAAGTTGAAATGGGAAATTATAAAACTACTTAGACCTTGCAGCAAGTTTTGCGCTCTTTGCACCGAGGAGAAATTTCAAATAAGCCAAAGTAAACCATCATTGAACTATAGAAGAGAAATTTTTGCTAGTTGCTGACATCATAAGAGACATCAATTGAGAAATGAAATGAATGTGCAGATGCTCACATGAAACTTCGAAGTAGTGACCTCAACCATATCAATCTAAGTATCTTTTCATATTATATTATATATATATATATAAATAGTAATATGCTATTTAGGTATATTGACGAAACAACGCTGTAGCGGCAATAATTCTTTATTATTTTATTGATATGTATATATACCTATATGTAACACTCAGTGGCATGTTTGGACTCACTCTCATGGCTGATTTCATTCCCCTCTCACCCCCTTGGCAGATGTGATTTTGCATGTCCAAAATGGGAAACGAAAGGAAAAGCATGCAACAATGTCACCATTTTGAACTTCTCAACAGCGCCAATGAATCCAAGCTTTGATCTAAATTTTCGTAGATCTAGACGTCGATCTGGACCTACGAACTTTATTTTTTTTTTATAAAAAGATCAAAGCATCGAGGGGAAAAAAACAACCTGCAAAACAATGATGACGATGGCGATGAACACGAAAAACGAAAGCAACACAAATCATAGCTTTGTTCATTATTATAGGTCGCATTTAGACCGCCTTTCTAACATGAAGATTGGATCTAATCACTGCATGGTCTTTGACATCGCAGACGGAAACCACACGACATTGCGCTGGACGATTATTTACCGTGATTACATTTCCTTTTTTCCGTCGAAAGGCAATAATCGCGGATGTTCCAGCCAAGAGAGCAGGGTTTGCATTATAGTTGACCACATCCCTGACCGCTGGCTTATATCCCTGAGACAAGCTGCCGAATGTCTCCAATAGATAATCCCAAGAAGTGAATGATGCCCCGTACAATTTTCTGTAATAGACACTAGAGACATATAAAGAGCTGTAAGTTGAGGCTGATCGAATTCTTACTTCAGACGTATTTTCTTCGTATTCGTATCACATCGTCGAAACAGTCAACATTTTCTCATTGAGTAAAATTTTATTGGGCCAACCAAAGAAGAGTTGAAAAGGAGTGCTTAATTGGACGAGTGGTTTTATTGACGCAGTCATCATTATGTCCCCACTTTGGGTCGATCGTCTTAGATCTTATGATTGCAAGGATTTCGTTATAATAAGCCCAATAAGCTTTCGGCATTTCCATCTCTCATTATGGATTGGTTTTGTCAGTTGTTTTTTTCTTTCATTTTCGAGAACGAATCCATCATTGGGACAACGCTCATCATCAACTTTTTAGTTCGCCGTGGTGGATCGACGTTCGCATATCAAAACGAAATCTTTTATAGTGTCATCTGGCTCTATATCATTTTCGGCGCGCAACCTAGCCTATTGGAGGCGTGAATCAAAATCAGCCACAGGAGTGAGAGGGGAATGCAATTAGCCGTAGAAGTGAGACCCGCCATGGGAGTGAGTCTTACATATATAATAAGAGTAATGACACAGATGTTTTATTTCCTACCTAACAAAAATGCAATGACACTGAAGATAACGCCTCCTGATAGAACATGGTCTTCAGTCAAGACTTCCTTCAGTTTGTGCATGGTGGTGATGTGGGTCACATAAGGGTGAGTCCAGGTGACACTGAGGAAAACTGCACTGACAAACATGGCTATGGAAGCCAGCAGAGCTGCCCTGCCAGACTGAATATGATTAGCTGCTATAGCCTCTATGTAATAGTCCACAACGCCAACAAACAAAACGACGAGGAACAATGGGAATATCACATAGAGCCATGACTGTATTTCAATCTGGAGGAAGATGGCAAATAAAGACATCAAAATTAGACTCAATTACTTATGAACCATAATTTTCAAATTCATTATATTTGCTATGAATTGTGCATATTTCTAGTTTCCAATTGATATGGTAATATGGAAGTAGTACTGCTTACTTACTTTCCTACTTTAGATCTTTCCCGTGCCTCTTGATGGTTAACACTACACCCAAACCAGTCCCTTACTGCCCTATCTATATTTCTGCTCTTGAATTAATTGAAGGGATGAGAGTGAATTTGACTGTGATATTCTTATGTAAGAAGCTGTAACAGGTACCCCATTGAGTGAAAAAGTTTCTAAGGCAGTCATGTCTTGTCCTTTGGATTGTTAGCATGTTTTCAGCTGCATGTCTATTTGGATAATAGTTATTAGTATTAGTTCAACAAATAGTTATTCTACAAGCTACTTTTAACTTTGATATTATTATGGACATATGTGGTGAAATGTCACAAACTACCGTATTTATTGGAGAAGGCAACAAAGGCAAAAGGGGTATGAAGGGTTTGCCATAAGAGAGAGCTAGAGTAGCAAAATCAACAACAATCTAAGATTTATCATTATTATGATAATCATTGCCTATGTCTGCAATGGTAATTCAATAAGAATTTTTTTATTTCAACAAATAATAATAATAACGAGAATATTTATATAGCACTTATACAAAATAGCTCTAAGTGCACTTTGATGAGGAGTAAAATTAAAAATAATATAAAATTGAAGAAAAAAAACATGGTGTATAGAATTAACATGGGTACAATTTTACATCTAAATAATATAAAAAAATGAGCATGCACTTAAAATGAAGTGTGGTTGAAAAATATGATATATATAGGATTTATCGGTAAAATTGTACATCTAAATATAAGAAAAGAATATAAAAAGTAAGCACTAATCCTAGAAGATAATATTATATTGCATAAAATGTAGAGGACAAAAAAAAATATATATATTGTAAAAGGACATGGAATAGTGATATTGCACCTACTTTAAAGGCGAACTTATACCAAGAAGTAGATTATTTTATTCTAAAAGCGTGTTGGTAGAAAAATAATTGGTGTATATAACAATGGGACAATAAAGATTCTAGGTATCTTATGAAAACAAACGTTTTTAGATGTTTTTTGAAAGTGTTAATATTGTTGAGCTGCCTAAGCTTGAATTAAGAATGTTCCAAATATGTGGTCCAAAATACGTGAAGGATCTTTTTCCAAATGTTTTTAAAAGAAAGTTAGAATTTTTGGCAAAGAGATGGTTTGAGGATCTCAAAACACCGGTTGGGTTGTAAGGGACGATAATGGTATTCAGAAAGGAGGGTCTGATGTTATAGAAAGAGTTATAGGCAATAACTGCCGCTTTATATTCAATTCAAGCTAGAATGAGCAACCAGTGAAGATCTTTTAGGATTGGAGTTATATGGTTACACTTTTTTGATTGGGAAACAATTCTAGCTGCATGATTTTGGATACGCTGGAGTTTTTCAATTTGTTGAAGAGGGAGGCCATAAAATAGGGAGTTACAGTAGTCTAGCCTCGAAAGAACAAAAGCTGAAGCAATATTCTGTGCTGCATTTTATTTTGCAAAGATAGCAAATAGTTAATTTAACAATTTAGAAGGAAATGCAGAGTCAATTTTAAAGTCATGACTTACTTCAGTTGTGAAAAATATGAAGACTGCCCATGGCCATATCATTCCTGCCGATGTCAGTGTTGATAAGGTATGGAGTCTCTTGGCGCCACCTACTTCTACAGACAATTTCTTGGCAGCCGAGTTGTATCCACAATGAAGGCAAAGGGAGATGAAGAGAAGCACAACTCCACCCTTTTTAATAATGCAAGGTTGCCACCATGCGGATTGAAATAAAATATTTTTTGTAATGAAAAATAGAATGAATTGCTTTGAGTTAATTGTAATTTACAAAAATCTATTAAATTTCATGAGTAGTCTGGTCTCTCTAATCCGCACACCTCCGTTCCCGACAATTTGTTCGGATTGCAGAATTTACCTGAATACTAAGAAATCAACAAAAAACACAATTTTTTCCCAGAAAATTTTTCAGATTTCAGAGGGATTCAGATTAGAGAGACCAGACTGTATATAGTTATTAAGATGACATTGTCAGTGTCAAAGAATTATATTTGCAAGTAATAGACTGCAAATCTAATCCTGTGTGTCCCCCATGTGTTGCTGTCAGTAAAGGAAGTGTAATCGTCATTTTAAAGTGCCACGATCACGGTTGTACTGAGTACGTGTGTACTATATATAATAGCACCAATCATGCCTTACAGGTCTATTATTAAACATTGCTAGCATTAAAAAATTCACTGGATTGTGAATTGTATAAATCACTGTGTTTTCCATTATCTTTGTTTTGTCCTTTTTCTGAAAATGAAAATCAACTGTATCTATCTAACTGAGGCAACCAATTACCTTGTGATCTGACCAACCAAGGAAGTCCATTCCATGTTTGAAAAAGTGACTAAAGATAGTGTGATGAAGTCTTTCTCCTGTGTAAATAAAAATCAACAGGCATATTTTACATTTTTAAGTAGTATTATATGTATAACATAATTATGTTTCAATAGACAAAACTCTTCGGACTACAGCTGCTCATTGATACAAGAATTTTCACTATTGAAGAAATTGGAACCTGATATTCATTGTGTGCTAAGATTATTTTAAAAAAAATAAAAAGCAGATATCTCCTAATTTGTGATTAAATATCTCGTGGAAATACAGCATAGTCGCAGAGTAGCATTATTTTTCAGAGACTGAGAAGGAAATTATACAAAAACAGCAGAATGTTTTAATACATTATTTTTGAAATAGTTCTGATACCACTCATTTCTAATGATTATTGAATTATGCACCATAAAAACTTTGCATGTTGCAATACTTGGTTTTAAATGCTAACTTTGCAGTGAGACAATTACCACAATTTCAAGCATCATAATGTCTTACCGTCATTTAGTTGATGGCTGATCTTTTCATCATGGTCAAACAACAGTAGAGAAACTGCAGCAGCCAAAAAAATAAATGCACCTCTGGACTGAAACATCCCAATCATAAAATGTTGTTTCAATTTTGTTTAAAAAGAAAGCAAAAAGTTCTTATCTTGAAGGTGAAGATTAATAATAACAATAAATGGATGCTAAATATTTTAAGCATCCAGAGTAATTCAAATAATTTATACTTTTATATTATTTCTCTAATACATTGAATAACAGCATCAAATTGAGGTAAATCATTTTATCTAACTATTCAATTAATCAAAAATTGCTCAGGTTCTAACTTACATGGGTGTTGCAAGAGAAAAATGCATAAGTTCCAAATGAGTTAATTATAATATGTATGTTCAACTATATTTCTGGTAGTTGTTGACTTTTGCTTTCAACTGTCTTTGGGTCCTGATTTTGCTGAGGGAATCCTGTGTGATCCATATTCCTTGCTGCTGTTGACTGTTGGTCCTACTTCATTCTAAAAGGTTGAATTGATTACCTCTTTCATCTTGTCCCAGTGGGCATTTATATCACACTCTTCTAGGTTTTGTAGAGTTTGATAGTTTCAGCTTGAATTTGTTTCTCTTGGCAGGGTCCTTTAACAGACTTACTTCTTGAGATACTTCTGTCGGATTTCAGTGTTTCATTGTGTGTATCTTTATAGTTTCAATCTTACATCTGCACCTTTTACTACTCTTACATCTTCTAGAGAGCATCTAAACTTTAGGGTGGTCTATTTGGTTTTCTGTTCTACCATCTGGAGAGACCCAAGTTGCCTTGTGGATCTTATTATGTGGAAAAACTGTTCCACCTATGACTAAGCTGTTGAGTGCACTGAATACTAACAATCTTTCTCCATTGTTGTTTACATCCCCAAGTCCATGTCAACCCATACTTTCTTCATAATTTCTGTTATCTGATTCTACCTTGAATTTAATTCAATATTAGTTATAAATCATAGGTGCATTGAAATAAGCTAGCCAAAACAGAGGATTGAAAAATAAAGGAAAGCTGCATGATACTTGTATATGGCTGAGGTGTCATCTTAAAAAGTCTGAATATAGTTATGTTAATACAGTCAAACCTGCCTTAACGGTCACCTCTCCATAGCGGCCACCTGTACTAACGGCCACTGATCTGTGACACCCTTGCATTTTTCCTATATATTTACCCTCTTCATAGCGGTCACCTGTCCAACGCGGTCGCGGCCAGTCTTTTCTGTGACAAAGA
>JASKDV010027761.1:0-14785 GCA_032466395.1 Aegires albopunctatus | reverse complement strand
ACATCTTAACCCCCCCCCCCGCCCCCCTCCTTCCCCTCTCCTCCCCTGTTTTGGAGCACATATT
The DNA here is from genome assembly GCA_032466395.1 of Aegires albopunctatus. Lineage (NCBI taxonomy): Eukaryota > Metazoa > Mollusca > Gastropoda > Nudibranchia > Aegiretidae > Aegires > Aegires albopunctatus. Next base: position 14,721 of record JASKDV010027761.1, on the reverse strand, counting down.
TTTGTTCATAGCTGAGATAGCACTCCATATAATTATTTAGCAAAATATGATGAAACATTGATTTTTCAACATTTTTTTTTTTAAAGATCAAATTTAAGGGATACATAAATGTATTATCATAGTTTTGGGATAGATGAAAAGAAAATGACAGTTTGAAAAAGCAAGAGTTCACTAAGTGAATATCTGTTACAGGGACTATCTGTTGTATGGATTAAATCAACAAGGCTCAAAAACATAATGAATAAATGCCACCAAATGGAATTATAACGATAATTCAGCTTTAGTCTTATCTAATAAATGAATAATCAAAGTATTCACACAAATAATTTCCATTTATGGAATCCTACCAAAAGAACAGATTGTGTATGTCTCTTGAACGGCATCATTACCAACAAGTAGTAAAGGTCTGGGCCAACGTGGAATTCATAGCATTAGTCCTAATCAATGACCAAAGTCAAATAACAGTTTTCTATTTATCAATAAGGGTTGGAAAAATTTCATTTATTTACAGAAATGGGCAACTTCTATTTACACAATGGAATAAAAGGGCATAGAGGAAAAGAAAAGGCCTATAGAGAGTATTAAAAATATAAACACGAGGGGGAACCCAAACAAAATGGGACTTCACTAATATTACGGGTACTTATTAAACCGCGCGTTGAATGCCACACCTTTGAACAAAGCTGACTTCTTCCTTCCTCTAGGTGAAAACAAAGAATGTCAAAACTGTTTACTTTGTGAATTTAGTATGGCGATTGGCAGGGGAGCAACTGAAATATTCAAAAATTTGCAAGGGCTTCCAGTCCCATGTCTAGAACTTCAATATGTCGCTGGGTGCAATATTTCAAGGGCGGTAAATCAAAAATTTATCATACCTAGGGGAGAAAGTAAAAGTTACTTTGGTCAAATACTAGCAAGTTTTGTTTCTTTTACAACACTAGTCCCATTTTGTTTGGGTTCCCCCTTGTAACTATGTCAAATCAGATCCTATGTTTCGATATTGGTAATCACAAAAATGTATATGTGTTAGTTTTACTTTGTAATACACTCCTGAGTCTTAAGATTATCACTATGGTTATTAAATAAGTTTAACATGATCCAATGCATATTTTCAAAATACTAAAACGAACAAATCTCAACATAGATAACCAAAATAATAAGTGCAAAAAAAAAAAAAAAACATTTGGCAGTTTCAATATTAAATGCAAATAAGTTTTGTATAATAACTTTGACTCCAGTCAGATTGTGACTGAAAATGGAAGACAGAGCAAAGGACTTAAATGCCACTGTTGTAAGTAGTCTGCCTACACATCCAAAAGCAAATATGAGTTAAAGACAATTGAACATTGGATATATTACCATGACAGAGAAAGAAAGACAAAGAGAGGTGGAGAAAGAGATTCACCTAATGGCTGAATTAAGAAAGATTTATTTTTTCATAAAACAAAACACATATTGTCACATTATTTATGATACAAGGATCAAAATACAGTAAGCAACACATGAATTTTCCTGATATTTAAAGAAAAAGGGGAAAGAGATAAGAAAAGCCCAGCAGACAGTCTTGACCAGTATTCTATTATCTGATTATGAAATAGTTAAACTATAAAGTCGCAATGACCTTCAAAGCAATAGAGAAAGAGAAGAAAAATTTGTTTTATCACTTTTGCGTGCAATTAGTATATCTCAAACACAATTGTAATACATAAATGAGATTTAATTTAATTTCAACATAAAGTGATGATTTAGTTGGCAGCGGTTGTTTTGCAGTTGCATTCGTGTTATTGTGATTAACGTTTCATTTCAGATGCAATTATGTATGCATAGATAATATTTTCCACTAAAAAAATCATCTCCATAGAATGACAGCAAGAAAAAAAAGTGGTGCCAAATAAAATAATTCAAAAATATTTTTAAAAAAGACCTCAGCTTTAAGGAGCCAATAATCAAGGAAATCTGTTGTATAATTAGCCAAAAATTACTGTACACAAAATTAAATCATTTCCGTGTTGATATGCAACATTTCATTATGTTAGCTTGCATAGGTTTCTAATGAGAATGATTTCAATTTTTTTAAATGAAAATATATTGGTACTTTGATTTATTGCATCCAAGGGTAGTTTGAGCTTTGGATCAATTGCACTTCTCTTCAAAATTTCAATTTGTGCCCAGGTCTACTTCAAGTTCAGCCTTGACCATTTTGCATACTAAGTGAAAGCATTAGAATTAAGATTTTAATGTTAACTGATACAAACAAAACGTTTATAAAATTCTTTCCATTATTTTCTGAAAAGCTAGTGCCCAGTTTTCTCTGATAAAATTTCAATATAATTGTGAATTCCTATGCCTATCACTTAGTGAATAATTAACGATCATTGAAATACATTTCTTCAGTTTCCACTCATTCTTCAATAGATCTATATGTAGATCTAGAACAGTTTAACAAGTGTTTTTGGCAAAATAGATAAGGTGAAATTTGAAGTATCCAAATATTGGATTGCATATGAGATAAAGGAATAGAGTAATTCAGAAGATCTAAAGCTGGATCTACGAAGAAGTGGCCCAGAAATGGAAGAACATGTACAGTGACTAGTGAACAAACAATGAAACTGTTGAGGATGTAGAAGTTTCCCAAGGAGTTGTGCCAGAAACCTATTTATAGAAAAATTGCAACAAATCTTAATTTTGATATGGACAATTTGAAGAACATTTAGCAATCGAACCTTCAATAGAAACTTTGCCATAATTATCTATAAATAATTGAAAAATGTGTCTGTAAATTTCAAGCATATCTATCATTTTATCTTTGAATTATCTTCCCCTGAAATTAATGACGTTTTGCTTTGCTCCACCCAATATTATGATCCTTGCTAGCAAGCAAGCAAAAGAAATGGGTGATCTTTTATTTTAAACAGTACTTAGATTAATTGTTTTACCAACAATATTATTATCTTCAGCCTGAAATATGAGTGATTAAATCAAAGCCTTAGATTGTCTTTTTTATAAATCAAGTGCAAGAGGTAAAAAATCATCATTGAAATTAAAACCTATACTTTAAATATTTATTTCCTTGATTAGCTAGCTCCTTGTAAAATGGCACTGGCTTTGAAAGCTTTAACGCAGCATCATTGAAATGTTGGCAATGATTTATTTTCAGAGCGAGGCAATTATTTAAAGGAAGATGATAAAATGTGTTATATCAATGACAATGTTATATTAAATATTTTACTGCAGTAATTTAAGTCACAAATTTGTTGGCCTTTTGTCAACAAGAAGCAACTCAAAATTTGAAATAAATATCATACAATAAATAAAGAAAAAACAATCAATATATATATATATATAGTTGGAACAAATTCTTCATAGAGGCAAATCTCTATTCAGTAGGCTCAATACCTAGGCAGCCAACTGCTTGAAATAAAAGCTGTATCCATTAACAATTTTTTCTTCTTCTTGAAAATGAGTTTAATAATATGTTTCAAATACTGCTAACAGCAATTAACCAGCATTTTATTGAAATGGGAACTAATTACATTCTAGCTTGCAGCAAAATGGTAACATAATCTTGATTGCTGTCATACAAAAGTCAAAAAAAGTAATTAAAAGAATGATGAATCTTTTTCAAGAGAAAATTATAATAGTTCTCCTTATATTGAAATGTATAGATTTTTTTTTATCCACTACAAGAAGACCAGGAGTAAGTGCATTCAAAAGGCAACTATTTCATCCTAAAACAAAAATCAAGATTGGTGTCCTGGTCAAAAACTGGGTCATAAATTATAAATTTACCCACACTGAAAATTTCAAGGTACCAGATTTCAATATTTTCTATTCTACAGTTTTTTCAAGTATGGTTATAGAAATGTTTATGGTCAAGATGGTCCAAGCAAAACAAAGGGAAGGGATAGCAAAAGACATAAATGGGAGGAAAAGAAATCCGCAACTTTCTTGGGGCCACTCAGAGCTACATCCCTCAGTGGAAAATTAATCTGATCTATCCATATTACATAAAAAGCATGCTGGTATTTACTTTGAAATGAATAGGGAAATGATATTCCAACAAAATTAAATAAAAAGGATGTATGGAGAAGGTCACACGTAAACCAAAGCACCCATCTCAGGACACACAAACACACACACCCACACTCCAAAAAAAAAAAAAAAACCCCGAAAGAGACAACAGGCACAAGACGGTCATCATCTAATCAGCAGCAGTAGCATTAGTGGCAGCATTTTCCACCAAACAGCCTGAGTGTTGAAACCCCAGTTCATCAAGGCTGATTGTGTATTGCATTGGGGGCACATTCACCCCAAGGTACTGTGGGTGAAGGTCATGGTAGGCAAAGGTTATCCTTAGCAGGTTGGGTCTTGAGGTCAATAATCCATTCACAAGAACATGCATTTAACGGTCAGATTTGGTTACTTGGCTGTCTGGCAAAAAAGAAGAGATATAAGAGGGGGATCATTTCATCTTTTTAATTAGTACAAAGACCACAAGCATTAGGAGCAGATCCATTTTTCAAAAGCAATTAGCATAAAAATAAGCTTTGGAAAACATAAGAAAATATAACCAAATTAAGTTTAAGGGATGTTATGAATTGAAAAAGAAATCTAAGGGTCTACTGCTTTTTTAAACAAGGTAAAAAAATAATAATAATAAAATCTTCTTTTAACGTTAGCAAAATAAAATTGAATTATTCAGAAGTCAATCAAAAAAATCATCCTATGACTAAATAACTGTAATCTTTGAAAAGGGAAATTCTGTGTCAATAAGATAAAACCATGCATATCATCGGTTGTTTTGCCCTGAATAATTTTGGAATTCACTAATAAAAAAGCTAATACTTTTCAAAATAGATCTAGCCTATTTTAAATCAAGATAAAAACTTCAAGGAATACAAAAATGTAAGAAGGCTGTCCATTTCATTAGTCCGATCTTCAAATATCACGTGATTTACTGTTCAAAATTAAAAAAAAAAAAAAATTCTCTCTCCAATGTCAAAGAATGCAAGAGCTTTTTATATTTGCTTTGCTGCTGCTGCTGCTCAATATTGAGGTAGAGAGATTGGTAAGAAGCTACTTAGACTCCGATATCAAGGACTCAATTTACTAATATTTGTTTGAAAACCATTATTTCATTACTTATGGCAATTGATATCTCAATGTTACCAATTCTGAATAAGATACAATCAGAAGAACTTACAAACACTATGTTAATATTGCATGCATATTAGTGTTAACACAAACAATTCCTGTTGTGCATCACTGCAATCTTAATCCAGGCTATGATACAAAGTGTCTAAAGAGAAACCAGCTATGTCACAAGAAGCATTAAGAGATATCTAGAGTTTAAATTCTTAAACATTCTCAGCTTATCATGATTACCAAAACTTGATCAATTATATTCATAGATTTTCATGATGTATTTCTACTGTCTTTTGGGGGGGGGGGGGGGAAATAAAATAAAAAGCAACACTTAAACCTAATGTTGAAGAATATCTACAATATTACAACATATATAATTTTATTGAATATTTCCTCCTAAAACCTTTATAAACAAACAAATTCAATAAAAGAGTAAAATCTTTAAATAGAGTGCTACAGAATAAATCTTGTCCTGAACAAAAATAGGCAGCTTCAATATGACCAGATAATATAATCTTCAATAACATTCACCATGCCAGCTAAATCACTCCTCTAGAGTTTCAAGACTCCAAAGATAAATTATAGATGCATAGCTAGAGTGCATCTTCTTTTCTCTAGGGTCAATAATCCTTTCACATCCTAACAAAAATTAACAGACATAAAATCCGAACTGAAATTTGAGCAGACTTATACACATTTTCTGTATATTAGTATAGCAATCTTTAGATTTATTTCACTTATCTTATTTTATTCATTTTAGTAAAGAGAATTCATTTCAGGCTTTTATCTTTCAAATTATTTAATTTAACTTTATCAAAATATAATGAAGCCATAACCAAGATGCAGACATCCATAAAAACCACACCTATTATTCAAAAATATCAATGAAATCAATGTTGCAATACAGATCTAACACTTGAATTCATATTTCATGTCTAAAATATCAAATTAAGAATATCAAGTACATATGATAAATGACTCAAACTCCATGTGACCATGTACTAAGACATTCAGAAAACATGTCCCTCATGCTCATAAGTCAATAAAACAATTACAGCATAATCCAAGTAATAATATTCAATACAATGTGATTCACCCTTCCTGTTAAATCTACATACAAATCTATTCAATCAAAACTTTGCACAACAAATTTGATTTGCTAAGTTGATAATATATTCTTTAAAACCATTCATTTACACACAATGCATGTATATTCCTCATTTGAACGCTATAATGCACATATATGCCTAAGGTCAACCTTATCTTTGGCCTTAAATATAAACTTAATTACAGCAGTAATACATCACAGTAAAAAATGTTATTTATTTCTTGGTAGTAGGGAGCCGTACTCCAAAGCGCTTAAACATCTCATCCCTGTTGTTACCAGGAGTGGATGAGCTAGAGGCAGACGGGGACTTTGAAACAGATGATGAAGGCTTTGCACTGTTTGAGGGCAGAGGCCCTGCTTCTGCACTGGAGGATGAGGAAGAAGCTTTGGAACCAACTGGTGTTCCAAACTTGGAAGCTGGTGTTCCAAACTTGGAAGCGATTGAACCAAAGCTGCTTTTGTTCTTGGGTGCTGCAGATCCAGAAGACTGTTTGGGAGTACCAGAATTTTCTACTGCAGATGATGGTGAAACAGCCTGTTGTTCAGAGCTACTAGCTGATTTCGAGTTCGCACTTGAGGAAACAACTGATTTTTCAGAAGTGCCGGATGGTTTAGAATTGGTGCTTGATGGAGTTTGAGATTTGTCTGCCTGTGCAGAAGCCCAAGATGGCTTACTCTTTTCACCAGCTGCACCAAATGCTTTAAGTGTTCCCAGTGACTGTTTAGCTTCCTGTGTAGAACCAAAAGTCTTCTTGGTCTTTGGGGGCTCAGGAGTTGATTTATCTTTCTGTCCCCAAAAACCAAAAACAGACTGTTTTTTGGGTTTGCTGCCTTTGTCCTCTGGAGGGTCAATTGGTGCATTTTCAGCTTGAGACTCAAGACTGGGTTTCTCACTTAATTTAGAAGATTTTGAAGAATCTGCTGACTTAAATGGACTAGGTTTCTCAGCTGGCTTTAAAGGACTAATCTTTTCTGATGGTTTTAAAAAACTAGGTTTCTCGACTGGCTGAGGAGGACTAGTCTTTTCAGATGGCTTTAATGTTCTTGGTTTATCAGCTGGCTTCAAAGAACTTGGCTTCTCTGCTGGCTTCAAAGGACTAGTCTTATCTGTGGGTGGTAAAATAGTAGACTTCTCGGCTGGCTTGAAAGGACTAGGCTTCTCGGCTGGCTTGAAAGGACTAGACTTCTCGGATGGCTTCCAAGAACTAGTCTTCTCCTCTGGCTTTGATGTGCTTGGTTTATCAGCTTCTTTTGAGATGTCAACTTTCTCATTAAACTTTTGGTGTCCAAATTTCTCACCTAGTTTTAAAGGACTAGGTTTCTCAGGTATCTTTTTAGAACCATGTTTTTCTGGTGATTTCAGAGGAGTGGGTTTATCTATTGCTTTGAAAGCACTTAGCCTCTCTGCAATGGACAGCGGTTTGTCAGGTGTTTTTGATGAACCTGACTTCTCTGCCAGTTCTGATTCTTTTGAATCTTCAATTACTTTCAAAGAGCTTGGCTTCTCATTTGGTTTCAGAGGCTTCTCTGCTGCATTCGAAGGTGTGATATTATTATCAGATTTAGCTGATTTTTCATCTACCAGTACTTTCTGAGGACTGGGCTTTGAAGCTGGTTTTGGAGGAAATTGTTTTTCAGCTGCTTTAGGGGGAATAGGTTTTTCAGCTTGTTTTTCAAGGGTAGGGTTCTCGGCTGGTTTGGGAGGCTCAACTGCTGATTTTTGACAACTAGGCTTAACTACTGATATAACTGGACTAGGATCAACTAATCTTTCAGCAAGACAAGGCTCAACTACTCGCTCAAGAACCCTAGGTTCAACTACTTTTTCTAGAGTATTAGGCTCACCATGCAAAGTACTAGCCTCTACTACTGGTTTGGTAGGGCTAGGATCAGTAATTGGTTCTGGTGCTTTTGGAGATGGAGTTTCAGCTACAACTTCTAGTTGACTTGGAGTAGCTATAGTCTCTGAAGGACTTGCCTCTGATGGCTTTTCTTCCACTGCTGGTTCTGATGGCTTTTCTTCAACAGCTGGTGCTGATGGCTTTTCTTCAACTGCTGGTGCTGATGGCTTTTCTTCCACTGCTGGTGCTGATGGCTTTTCTTCAACTGCCGGCTCTGATGGCTTTTCTTCAACTGCTGGTTCTGATGGCTTTTCTTCAACTGCCGGTTCTGGAGGCTTTTCTTCCACTGCCGGTTCTGATGGCTTTTCTTCCACTGCCGGTTCTGATGGCTTTTCTTCCACTGCTAATTCTGATGGCTTTTCTTCAATTGCTGGTTCTGATGGCTTTTCTTCCACTGCCGGTTCTGATGGCTTTTCTTCCACTGCTGGTTCTGATGGCTTTTCTTCAACTGCCGGTTCTGATGGCTTTTCTTCCACTGCCGGTTCTGATGGCTTTTCTTCCACTGCCGGTTCTGATGGCTTTTCTTCCACTGCTGGTTCTGATGGCTTTTCTTCAATTGCTGGTTCTGATGGCTTTCCTTCAACTGTTGGTTCTGAAGGCTTTTCTTCAATTGCTGGTTCTGATGGCTTTTCTTCAATTGCTGGTTCTGATGGCTTTTCTTCCACTGCTGGTTCTGAAGCCTTTTCTTCCACTGCTGGTTCTGAAGGCTTTCCTTCAACTGCTGGTTCTGATGGCTTTTCTTCAACTGTTGGTTCTGATGGCTTTTCTTCAACTGTTGGTTCTGGTGTCTTATCTTCGACAGCGGTTTCTGATGACTTTTCAACAATAGATGTTTCTGATGAATTTTCTTCAACTGCTGGTTGTGATGGTTTGTCTTCAACAACAGATTCTGATGGCTTTGATTCATCCGCAGGTGCAGGTTCTGCTGGCTTTGATTCATCCGCAGGTTCTGCTGGCTTTGATTCATCTACAGGTTCTGATGGCTTTGATTCAACTTTGGTTTCTCCTGGCTTTGATTCATCTGCAGACTCTGCTGGCTTTGATTCATCCGCAGGTACTGCTGGCTTTGATTCATCCGCAGGTACTGCCAGCTTAGATTCATCTGCGGGTACTGCTGGCTGTGATTCATCTGCGGGTACTGCTGGCTGTGATTCATCTGCGGGTACTGCCGGCTTTGATTCATCTGCAGGTTCTAATGGCTTTGATTCATTTGCAGGTTCTGCTGGTTTTGGTTCATCTGCGGGTTCTGCTGGTTTTGATTCATCTGCGGGATCTGCTGGTTTTGATTCATCTGCGGGTTCTGCTGGTTTTGATTCATCTACCGGTACTGCTGACTGTGATTCATCAGCAGGTTTGACTGGCTTTGATTCATCTGCAGGTTCTGATGGTTTTGATTCATCTATGGTTTCTGCTGGCTTTGATTCATCTATGGTTTCTGCTGGCTTTGATTCATCTGAGGTTTCTGCTGGCTTCGATTCATCTGTGGTTTCTGCTGGCTTTGATTCATCTGTGGTTTCTGCTGGTTTTGATTCATCTGTGGTTTCTGCTGACTGTGATTCATCTGCGGGTTCTGCTGATTTTGATTCATCTGTGGTTTCTGCTGGCTTCGATTCATCTGTGGTTTCTGCTGGCTTCGATTCATTTGCAGGTACTGCTGGCTTTGATTCATCTGCGGATTCTGGTGGTTTTGATTCATCTGCAGGTTCTGCTGGTTTTGGTTCATCTGCAGGTTCTGTTGGCTTTGATTCAACAGCAGGTTCTGCTGGCTTTGGTTCATCTGCAGGTTCTGATGGTTTTGATTCATCTATGGTTTCTGCTGGCTTCGATTCATCTGTGGTTTCTGCTGGCTTCGATTTATCTGTGGTTTCTGCTGGCTTTGATTCATCTGTGGTTTCTGCTGGTTTTGATTCATCTACAGGTACTGCTGACTGTGATTCATCTGCAGACTCTGCTGGCTTTGATTCATCTGCAGACTCTGCTGGCTTTGATTCATCTGCAGGTTCTGCTGGCTTTGATTCTTCTGCAGGTTCTGCTGGCTTTGATTCATCTGCAGGTTCTGCTGGCTTTGATTCATCTGCAGGTCCTGCTGGCTTTGATTCATTTGCAGGTACTGCTGGCTTTGATTCATCTGTGGTTTCTGCTGGTTTTGATTCATCTACAGGTACTGCTGGCTTTGCTTCATCTGTGGTTTCTGTTGGCTTTGCTTCATCTGTGGTTTCTGCTGGCTTTGCTTCATCTGTGGTTTCTGCTGGCTTTGCTTCATCTGTGGTTTCAGCTGGCTTTGGTTCATCTGTGGTTTCTGCAGGTTTTGATTCATCTGCAGGTTCTGTTGGCTTTGATTCATCTGCAAGTTCTGCTGGCTTTGATTCATCTGTAGGTTTTTCTTGTTTTGATTCCTGTTTTTGTGTATGAGCAGCTTGCTCTGAGTGACTTGGTGCACCAATAGGCTCTGATGAAGGGGGTGACCCTAAAGAAGCACATGCAGATGAGCTAGATTCTGTAGCTGATTCTCCAGACTTAGCTTCTACAGAAGGTTCTGGGGGACTAGCCTCAATAGCGGCTTCTGTCGGCTTAGCATTGACTGTGGGCTCTACATTATCATTTTTAGCAACAGAGTCTGGAATACTAAGTCCAACAGCTGCTTCTGCTGGTTTAGCTTCAGCAGCAGGTTCTATTGGCTTTTCTTCAGCAATAGAATCAGGACCAGGTTCAACAGATGGTTCAGCAGGTTTGGCCTCAACAACTAATTCTGCAGGTTTTTCTTCTAAGATAGATTCAGAAGGACTAGCTTCAACAGCTGGTTCTGCGGGCTTTTCTTCAACGATAGATTTAGAAGGACTGGCTTCAACAACTGGTTCTGCAGTGCCTCCAACAGCAGCTGACTCTGGATGACTTGGCTTAACATCTTGTTCTGTAGAGCTGGTCTCCTTAATAGGTCCAGAGGGGCATTGCTCACCAGTGGGACTAGGTTCATCAGCAGATTTTGGCTGTTCAACGGGAATTGATTGAGAGGATTGGGCAGCTGCTTCTTGTGGTGCTTGTTCCATGACCACTCTATTGTGTATGGATACTGGTGCAAGGTGGATTTCAGTCTGATTGTGGAAGCAAGCCAGACATGAATTATGAAGAAAAAACATCAAATTTTAAGGACAGTCTTACATTCAATAGAGACTATTTATTTATAACACTTTATCTTTGCTTTGGCAAAAGAGATTGCTTTTTGATAATGTATAGAAGAGAATTATTTTTCTTTTCTTCTTTTTTTCTTTTCCGCAAAGACATAAATTGTATATACAGGGCATCCCAAAATGACTGCCTCAATAACTGAAACGATAGATCTATCACATTTAATAAAAAGTAGAATTGACACAAGTTATGTTTTAAGATATGAACATATTAATTTGCTTTTGTTCAAGAAACATTTTCCACCTTCTCCAATTAGCTGCAATGCCATTTTTCAAGTTGATATTGGTATCAATGTATAGATAAATATTTTCAACCATAATATTCTTCTCAATTCCTGGCACCTCTTGAATAAAATCAATTAACATCAACTTCTTGATTGTCAATAGGAAAAGATTCAATTTAGATCTACAAGAGAAAGAAATCACAAGTTTTCAGATCCAGACATTTGGAAGGCCATTTATCTGGTGCCTCTCATGGTGACCTGACAATGTTTTAAATGGGCTTATACAACAGATTCAAAACATAAATATAGATTTAATACAATAATCTAGTAATCATGCATAACTTATGGATGACATTAACACTTTCCTTACTTAAGTCACTTGGTGAGAGTAAAAATGCTTTTTAATGAAAAACACCAATTTTAACAAAACTGATAGTGCAAGTTTAACATTGCATCTAGTAGACCCATGAGGTTTTCACCACATAAATTGTATTTGAATGATTTATTACTACTCAAAATGCTGTGTCAATAGTGGCTTTGATGAGTGATTTATCACACTTTGAAAAAGTAACAATTTTTTTTTTTCTCTCTTTTTTGGGACACCCTGTATAAACAATCTAACAATGAAAGTAAAAATGTTTGTCGTATTATAAATCAGGTGTAATATCAGTATTGGCAAGCATTACAATAAACTTCGGTTCCTAAAAACATTAAGAAAGCATGTAATAGAGGATACTGTCTAAGATGCCCACCAACTTCAACACTACGATTCTTTACAATAATTTTTTCATTAGGTGATCAGTCACAATTGGCTCAAAAAATACCATCAACAAATATTAGGCCTACGAATAGTTTTCAAATCCTTATAATAAAGAAATGAATTGCCTTGTCGATCGATAAGTACATCATAGCAGCATAATCTTTAGTTAAGTTAAGAACTCATAATTTCTCCTATTTCAATGAATGATGTCCTCTCATGGCACAATTTTGAAATTGATTATTGAAAAATCTGTGATTGAAATCACTATTGCTATAATAGAGTGGATAAAATAGCCACAAATATGCAGACATCAGAATAAACCAAGGAAGACTGTTTGGGTCATTGGTGACCTACATCCCCATTTGGAAATTTTAAGAGTATAGTTTACGTTTAGTGTGGCATTTTTTAAGCCAAGTGAATAAAATTTCATGATACCGATACCAGGGATTGGATTTTTCCTCTTCAAAATATAAAGATATAATAAATAAAGAACATAATTGACTAAAATGTTATATCTCTATATGGGTAAGATGTAGCAATGTAGACAACATCCTGTAATTTTCCCCATTTAACATGTAATTGGCAATTGGTCAGTCTATTTAGCATGTTATTTTGTTTGCCATCAGCATGGCAGAATATCATGTTTTATCCTCCCACATGATCCTCCTGTTAGCTCAAAATATGTGAGAATATGGAAAGGAAAATTGTCTGTCCCCTGTGCCTAAAAACAATTATTTTATTTGGTCAGTTACTAAATAAACTTTTTTGATGATTATGCCAATATTGCCTATCTAGCTCAAGCATTGAGATAACAAATAGCCCAGACAAGATAGGCCTAGCCCTAGCCTTTTCAACCCAGGCTATATCGAAGTAACTGCATGATCAAAAGCTAAATCTGGTTCATCTTGTTATTTAATTTATTAAATTGCTATCAACAAATAGGGATCTTTTCTGACCATGTGCATCTACCTAATCTAAGCCTACTGGGTATGTACAGAGTTCATTCATCTAAGCAAGTTCACATGTAAGAAATATCTTTATAGGTAAAGATTCTAAATCCCAAATTCGGATCTATGGGGCAAATATGCTAAACTGAGTCAAATTGGAAAGCCCTGAGATTTGTCTAAAGTGGATTCAACTTAATATTAAATCTACTTAAGTCTAGATTTCTAGGCCCATTGCAAGATTATTGACATGTGAATCACAAAATTTTTGCAGGCTGGAAATCTACATCTAAATCTAGGCCTGCTGGAAAGCAATATTCATGAAAATGTTATCAAGTTGAAAACTCGAACAGGAATCTTTCCTTCGGGCCCAAGGGTCTAATCCAGGGGTCATCAACATTTCTAATGGCACTTAATACATCCCTCATTAGTTCTAAATTTCAAAATTTAACTTGGTCACAACATGTAATATTTGACTTTATATGTTGTTGTGATTAAGGTAAATTCCAACTGTAAATAATAAAAGTGTTCACTTGAACACAATGTGACATGTCATATACATTTTGTTGACTCTTTCTATGTGGTAAAATACAATTGTCAATAACAAAATGTTCACTTGATCACAATGTCAAATATTTGACACTTTCTATGATGTAGTGATTGAGGTAAATTGATAATGTTCAAAAAGTATATTTAATAGTAATGTGACTCCATGAGCTTTGGAAGTTAAGGCCTGCATTAAAGCACTCAGAACAGAATTTGACACACTAGGCAAAACTTCCAAATGCAATAAATTAAATTTAGATCTTAAGAATTATGGACATATGGGATTTATAGGGCTAAGTTCTCATTTGATTAAAAGTGAATTCATCTTTTGCTAGATTTGAAATCTAAAAGTCTTTGTGGTATTCTATAGTTTATTTTCCCATTTCCATTGGTTATTCATTTCATTCAATAAAATGCTAACTACATTCATGATACAGCATATTAAAATATTTCGTAACTAGGTCATTATATGCCATGGGCAAAAAGATGCAATATTTCTTACTTGGATATTGGTGATTCTTAGAAGACTTTAATCTAGGTCTAATTTTAAAGAGGATTTAACTAGACATTATAAGGTTATCACCTCGGATATTGTTAGAGGATAAAACATAATATGTTAGGCTCCTACATAATATCACAAAATGCATTGGTCAAGTTAAGAAAAATTAAATAATTGGGCTCAGGAAGTATTTTTTCTTCTAAAACTTGATCAATACATTTTGTCACTTGTCTAGATCATAGTCTAGCTAGTTAACTAAAGAAAGGTATGGTCGTGATTTTGGGTGATACAGATAAAGAGTGGAAGACTGCTTAAAGAACCAAAAGGAACTGGTAGGAAAACGTTGATTAGGGAGGAGAGAGAGAGAGAGAGAGAGAGAGAGAGAGAGAGAGATAGAGAGAGAGAGAGA
>JASKDV010027760.1:0-26098 GCA_032466395.1 Aegires albopunctatus | reverse complement strand
AAATTTAGTGGTCCTATCCTTAAGTCTTCTCTCCACAAATTCTTCAAAGGACTTCTTGCCCACATCTTCAACTTTCAGAATGTCATCTGCAACATCATCTGGTACTTTTTGGCCTGAAGATACATTCACAAGGTGCTCTCTTTCAACTTCAAATGGATTGAGAAAAGCTGAGAATGCTTCAACAGCTTTTTAAACAGCATTTTCACTTAGTTTTCTTTCAGCGAGAATAGATTCTCTTTGCATTTCATAGTATTTTGAATCAATGTTGGCCATCTGATATGTTGCCGACACGTACTGTGCTCTGTTATGCCTTGTCACACACCATCTGTAATATGTTGGCAAGCTTCTGCTGAACCCGACAATCCCACCACTGGTCTTGGCATGTTTGTATATTGTTTGCTTGATTGTCATGTCAATTGGTGTACGCGAAGCTGGCATGTCTGATCTGGACACACTGAATCCATTTGCTTGCAACAAATCTTTTGCTTGCTGAGGTAGATTGACAAGCGTGATTTAGTATACACTTAGATACCTTGCATAATTTTGGTGGTTCATGCTAAATAGAAGAGGGTAGAGTTTTTGTAAACAGGAGATGTGCAAAGACAGATCGTTTGTTTTTGTGGCAAAAGAGAACTGAAGCAAATGCCATATCCTTGCCATATATTGCATCCAAAATTGAGCCGTTTTTCCAAATTGGCCAGCTTCCGTCTGCTTTTTGAATACCTCACACTGAGCAAACAATTGAGTCAAGGCTTCGGAGGAAATGAGTTTTTTGGCCAAAGATTGATCTATACTGGATTGAAGTTCTTTTGCATTTGACAACAACTCCTTCAAAAGTCCTCCAGAGGCTGTGTTTTGCAGAAATGAAGCAAACAGTAGCCTTTCAAGTGCCTCCAAGATATGCATGTGTACTCTCATGGCCCTGTTGTGGTGTTTTCGAGCAAAAACCTTTTCAAGTGAGCCACTTGCACACAATCTTGATTCTACTAGAATTTCTTCTAAACCTGAGCTTTTCATTAATTTCCCCACCGCTCCAAGGTAAGCCATCATTGTATGGAATACACCGAGGTGAATAAAAACATGTTTATAGATTTCCGGGTGTTGCCAAACAAGAGCACATGCCTTCTTTGCTACAGCAAGATCAAAGGTTACAAATGTTAACTGCTGACCTGCTTCTTTAGTTGCATCTTGTGATATTTGGAGAATTGTTTTCACTGTCGAAAGTTCATTTACCGATGCATTGATGGGGGGACATGTAGTTGACAAGAGATTTTTTTGCTGATGCTCTGCTGTCGATGATATCCACCCTTTCCACCCTGGAATAACGAAACTTGTATTGAGATTCATTCGACATAACATCCACAGAAAAAATGATTTTTTTAACAAGATCATCAGATTCATAGACAAAAGATGTTTCTGTCACATCAAATGCAGGCTCTACCATGCCGGTGTCAAAACAGGCTTCTATTTGTGTAGGAACGTAAGTGGCAGATCGTTTCTTTGATTTCAATATGGTCAGGTCACTGCTTGTTTGAAATGGACTTTTTGAATCATTCACAGGTTTGGATGACTGCCTGGTTCCTGGATGATAATGCCATGTGTTGAATGTGTTGTGCCGGCTCCACTGGGTGTTTCTTCCGCCATATCAAAATTGTCCCAGCATAAATGGGTGATCAAAGCTTGTTTTGTTGCACCTTCTGGTAGAGAGAATGGACACTCACTAATTCTGTCACACATGGCAGTTTCAAGCTCCAAAAGGCTGGAATGAGAGACACAGTGTCCAAAACGATTTAGAATATTTATCACTTTTGAACTGCCAGTTGTATGTCGTAACGTCATTCCCAGCAGCAGATGTGTTCGTGTCTTCCACCGTCCACTTGTCACATTGTAACATAAATCTTGACTTAAAGACAAAACAAGTCTTTCCAAACGGATACTGTTGTCAATTTTTGGTGTCTTGGCTGACAAAAGATGAGACATGAAATTGATGTGAAGTGATGGTAACTCACTTTGCTTTGAAAGGAGGTATGTAGAACTTGGTGGCCACGGGAGTTGGTGTGAATCTTTAAAAGAATCCAATATCACCCGTCGAAGCACAAGAGCTGCCTCCTGAAGTCTTCGTTCATCTGAAGAAGCAATTTCAAATGCAGTTTCCACGACAGCACCTTTGGGAAGCTCATTGGAATAAATAAGTTCACTTCTGTAGTTAGTCTGCCAGAACTGAATTCTTTCTCCAAAGTGTTTTTGAAGCTTTTCTTTTAGATTGTTTGTCTTATAGTTGGGGTTGTAAAAATCGGGATGATGAGACTTTAAATACTGTAGGTACTTCTCCTTTATCATTGTCATTCTCTCCACATTGCTGTAATCTATTATCTGTTTCTGAACATATTCACAGATATATGTGAAAGCATCAGCATAGGCTTCTTGAAGTAGCTTATGATTTGGATCCGCTGCAGAGGTAGATGTCTCACGCCAATTTCTCTTTTTCACATACACTCTTCGACAGGATTCATGATAACGAGCTTGTTGCGCAATAAGGCAATGAGTTTCAGATAAACTGATTATGCGGCTGTCTGATCTTAAATGTGCCGCTTCTGTGATTGATCTTTTGGCTGTTTCTGTGACACATTGGACGAGACACTCTGGTTTTCTCTTTACATATTTATTCTTTCTGCGACATATGACACAGGTATCTTGAGGGAGGAGATGCCCACTTTGGTGAATGATGCGTCTTTTCCTTGGTGAATCAATTTGCTCTCCATCATTGGCATGTCTTTTTCTACAATCTCTAAGATTTGTAAACACCTGGTAGCATGGCCTGTGATAGCCGTGGTTTACATCATTACGGGTTTCACTTTGTCTAGCTCTTGGATAATCACATTGTAGTCGCACAAGTTTTGAATCACAGAATTTTTTTCCATGAAAGCTCTGTGAACTTCTTTACCTCCCCATAGTTTGAAAACTTAACACTGTGAATTACGCAACTTCTTTCAGTTTTTTTGTTTATTTTATTTTCTTCGCTTCAAAAGAGGAACATACTTTTCTGAAGACATTCTGAAGATATATGCATCTAAACTACTGGACAATAAAGTTGTTTATTAATAAGGTAATAATATCTATTGATAAATTATCATTGAATAGTTCTGACTTACATAGGTTTACTTTAGCCTCACTTGGAAAGTTATTGTAGAAATGATAACAGTACTAATTACAAGAATTGGCAAGAGGCAAGTAACTAGGAGGCACATAATTTATTTTTTTTAAAAATAATATTGCAAATTTATTTGCAACATAAAAACTAGCACTCAATTAGCTTTCATTTGATATATTATAAACCAATATGAAATCATATGTTAACAGTGTTTTGACTGAAACAAAATATACACCCCCTTAATTTATCAAAGGGCAATAACTCGGTTTTCAACTAAAAAATTTCCAAGGAAGATGACACTTTTTCAAATGCTAACAACCTAATTTATTTAGTTTAAGAAGTGTATTAACAAAAAAATATAGTGGCAAATCCCCATCCTGGTGGCCCACAATCTATAAGGTAAGGTCCCCCCCCCCACAAAAAAAAAATGTGAGAATAATCAACCCGATGATTGAGGACACTAAACGGATGATGATGATTATTGTGAAGCGCCTTGAGAAATGCGTAAAAAAGAGCTGTTATTATTATTAACAAAACTGACGGATAAAAATAAAAAATCCCCAACGAAAAATATAAGATAAGGAAACTGGAGAATGGGAGAGAATGAAGATAGTGAAAGAAATCATGAATAAAATTAAGGATATGACACAGAGGTCGTGGCAGGAAATAAATCGATGTGTTTTATGTAGGCCTACATGTAGTTTCTATCTGTTTTGTTTTGTTGTCTGACAAAGCCTCGTACTCATACTAATCATACCCGAAACATCACAGCTTTGTTGTATCTCATATATCGTTGAGCTCACTGACTGTGTGCCCATTTTTTAACTAAAAACCAGTGGCACGATGGCCGAACGGCTAAGCCGTTGGACTCTCTTGCGAAAGGTGGCAAGTTTGAATCTCATAAGAGACACCGACTTAAACTCTTGGGCAAGGTTATTCACACGAATTGCCTACGTAGCAGCGCTGTTCTTACGGCTGACTTCGGTAAATACCAAATGATCATTTCCATTCTGGGATAAATAAAGTGGAATTTTATTTGCTATTTGGACACTTGAACATTGCAGCATTGCTTGCAATGATTACTAAACAAACATATTATTATTATTGCATGTATTGTTATTATTATTATGATTATAATTATAATTATTTTACTCACTTGCAAAAGAAACTACACATTTTTCAATATCAGATTTCTCTATGAAATATTTTCACGTATGAAAATCAATTTCAACTTATATTATTTAGTTTTCGGTGCAACCACATGATTCACATGCAAAATCGTACTATAATCATTTTAAGATTTTTCATCTCTAAACTGGTTCTTTAATATGCCGAGTTATCAGTAAGACTGATCAATCAGCTTCTTGCAGACCGGAAAAGAATAATTCTAATCTTAACTGTCAAACCAGATCTTTTTCATGTGAAAAAAAAAAAATCTCGTTTTTGGACACTTCAGAGACACCAGCCAACATCACTGTGTGCGCACCTTTGCCTTTCAAACATTTCTTTCTATATTTTATATGTGCCGTCGCACCGCTACAATCACTGTCCATGTTGAATGAAACTCGAGCTCAAAAGCTGATTATTGACTTAAATCAACAATTTAGTGTTATAAATTTAGGTTTTTCCACTTGCATGAATCAATTAATTGATTACTTAAAATAAACCCATGTGTGTACTTTCTTTTGCAAGTGAAAGAATCTATATTCATGACAATAAAATATTGATTTTAGTCAATAATGCGGTTTCGAGCTCGAGTTCCATTTAGCTCGGACTATGATTGTAGTGGTGCGACGGTACAGATCAAAAATCGAAAGAAAAGTTCGAAAGGCGAAGGTGCGTACGCAGGGAAGTTGGCTGGTGCCTCGAGGTGTCCAATGATGAGATATTATTATTACAAAATTAAAAGGGTTCAATGCCTAAAATCCCCAAAGGTCAAATCCAGCCAATAGTGATACAACAAAGCCTAGTTAATACAATCATTTTCACCCAAAGACAGATTTAGTGACTTTCTTTGTGAAAACAAAGATCCTGTGGGAACCCACCAGTTTAGCCAAAGGTAAAGGAACCAGTCAACGTAATGGGAAACACACGGAAAACACAATATGGATGTAAGAAAAGTACGAAAACCTGACACAAAGCTCATTTTATTTGATCCTCAATTAATCTCCATTTGTCATTGCCATTACAAGAGGGATGCAGATAAAAACAAACAAAAGTAAAAGAAAAAACAAGAAAAACAAACAAATAAAACTACAACCCAAGCATTTTGGCTGTACATTAGAACAAGATATGCATGTACATTAAAGAATTAACCAATTTTTGAAAACAACATTTGCACCCGACAGACATAACTCTTACTGTTCAAGATCACATATTGCATAGGGTGTTAAGTACCGCGTCCAGTCCTCCGAACACATCAGTGAAGATATTCCAGAAACAGGTCTGATAATGATAATAATAATATCTTACTGTCTTTGGCAGGACATTTGGTATCAATAGTTTTAAGAAATCAAATATGTTCTTTTCAAATCTCTTTCCTTATTAAAATTGTTTAACCATTAAAAAAAAAAAAGAACGGTCCATTTCCGTCGGAGTCAATTTGGCCTGTTGGACATAACCTGGCTCCATTGGGATTAGACGGACAATTCTGGACCAGATGCTTATTTGACGCAGGCTTTACCCTAACTTTTAGCAGGTATCCATTTACACCGAGGGTGGGACGAAGAAAATGGACCAAGTGACTTATTCAAGGACGCACTGCCACTGACTTGTGGTAATTGAGAAAAATTTTGTATCAAGCAGGATTTAATCCAGATGACCGGAGCCGCTGAATGAATTCTCCTGGTTTTCTCGTGTTTGAACTGCATTAACCACTTGGCACCAAATAAGCTATTTTCAAATTTCTTTCCAAAAAAATCAAAATCAGGCCCATTTTTAAAAGCTTACTATGACACAAAGGTTATTATACATAATATTATTCATTGTCAAGAAATCAATAAAGAATTTTGTCAAAAACATTGAAAAAAAAAAAATAAAAAAAAGAGAGAGAGAGGGAGAGAAAGAATTTACATTATAAATGTATACAATTACATTTACTTTCAATCAGAAAGTGACTGATATAAATTGACGTATTACCTCTTCAAATGAACCACAGTGGGCACGGAAAAGTGTCTTTTATTATAAAACACAAGTTAGTATGACAAAAGATTGACCATTTATGACTAAATTCAAATTTTAAAAGTTCAATAAAATTACAAGATGTAGATTAGACAAAAAACAAAAGAAACAAAATAACAATAACATATATCTTAGGGTATAATTTGATGGCCTTTTATAAGACTATTATCATATTTGTATGTATATAATATATCATATATTATAAGTATAATTTTGGAGGAGGAACAAGGGTGGTGGGAAGGTGAAAGGGAGACAAGGCTTAAGTCCTGACATTCAACTAAGGCACACGGTAGGTGGACAACAGGAATAAACAACGTGAACTATGACCTATGATGATGAAAATGAATTAATATGTCTTTTAGCCTAGTTCACGGTACAGGACAATCAATAAGGCGTAATAAACAATTTCTATGCAGATAAGAAACACTAAGGAATTGAAAATTTTAATGGCAAAATCCCTTGGGATACGGTCAAAGTCAATGAGAAACGGAACGCAGAATTTCAAAAATTGTGGTGTGACATACCAGTAAGCAGAGAGTCGAGTTGTCTTCACATGAAATCATTTATTTAGGAGCCTTTTTTCCAAACCTGGTATTTGTCAAATTAAGCTTCAGGAAAATGGTTTGAAATTGAAAAGATCAAAGAACCTGAAGGATGCAATACCTATCAGGCGTTTCAATGTAAACAATGGACAATGGATGGATAGATTGAAACTAAGCACGTCTTCGTTTTTAAAAAATAATCTTTCAAAATTTTAAAATATTGACTTCGAAGACATAACCAGTAACTTCAATTACCAAGTTTTGAAAAAAAGGTTCTTAAAATGCCATTCACTGATTCAGATTAAGTTGCCATTTCACGACCTTGTCAAGACCTTGAAACCGTAAATATAAAATTGTTATTCTTTTCAATGCATCTCATTTCTCCAAGACATCCGTATGCACTCTTGCAATGATCACATGGTCTCCAAAATAGTCTTTATTGGTTCACCGAATAGATTAAAGAATTGTCCTTTTTTTAACCATGGTTACTGACCGAAGGTTTTGTGTCCCTGATCTGCAATATCGGATATGTACAGTCTGGTCTCTCTAATCCGGACTTCTGTAATCCAAACCATTTTCTTGGAATGGAATTTTTTCTTATTATTTCTTAGAATTCCCTAATCCGGAAAATTCTTAAATCCGAACAATTTGCCAGACACAGAGGTGATCGGATTAGAGAGACAAGTCTGTATACAGCTGGTCAAGTCTCCAAGGGAATGCCATCATTACAATTAATTAGTGTCTGGTTCATGTTTCTTCTAAAATAAAATATTCAAAGGCACAGCTTCATGTCGTACACATTATTAACAAAAATAAAACTCAGCAGACTCTATTTATCAGGACATATAATTATAACTATACATATACATTTTCAATGTTTACATCAGATATTTTTGTACCAAGACATTTAACCCCTTCAGTGCCAGTAGTAATTCCTGTGCCAGACCTAAATGGTGGCTGTTTGGTGTTTTGCACTAAAATGCTAATTACATTATTACAGAAAGAGATAAAACTATGAAACTTCCCACATATAAACACACATAGGAATACAGAAGCCACAAGAAGACTTACTTAAAACATGAGAGGACATATGGAAAAAGAAGCTGTATGAAATAGGCCCGGAACTGTTCCGGGCAAGGCACTAAAGGGGTTAAGGACTTAGTTGACGATTTAAATTGAAATAAAAATATGAGGAGGAAAGCTTAAAGATATAGATAACAGCAACTGGAAGTAAAACCAGAAATAAACCATGCCTCAACTCCTCTTTGAAAGATTCTAAGTGTTGCAACATAAAAAAAAATTAAACTAATTGAAAAAAAGAAAATTTGAAACAATTCATTTCCTCATTATCACGCTACCTGTCTGCCAGCCTCTTTATCTGTTTACCAGAGCCAAGATAGGATAAATGTAGAAGCAAATATTCATACATAAAGTTACACAGTCTGCACTCGTCATGTTTAAGAAATCATCGGATACATCGCATGCTAGCAAGTGATATATATGAAGTGAGTTTGTGGTTGTAATATTTTAGCAAGCAGAAGCGAAGTGTTTTTGCAAGTGTGCAATGTATTGAGCAGAAAGCAACAGTAATAATAAATAAACAGGAATAAAATACTTTGGAGAATTGTCATTGAAAAGAAAAGTCAAAATTTTATTTGATGGAAGAGACAGGAAAAAGAAACGCAATGCATGTAGAAATATAATATGAGTTGAGTACTGTATTAACGATATCATTGATTCATATTTATAAAGAAACCCTAATAGCAAAAGTGCTGAAAGAAATCTGTCTCGATCATGAAAATACAATGGTACAATATTACGGTCACTTTCAAAACATAACTATATGCCGTTGTCTTCATGGTGGAGGCAGTAAAGGTATTGGTAAATCTAATGTAATAAAGAAAAACAAAATCCAATTCAACTTAATCAGTATTTGAACTGGATTTTGACAGAGAAACAAAAAATCAAATCAGCAAGCCATGACTATTGCTTTTGAAAGATGAAGAAAATTGTACATTGAACAAAAATTTTAATGAAATAAATAGAAATGAAAAAACCAACAAAAAACAAAACAAAAACAAAAATTTTGGAGCATATTATGTAGAACAGAGTAAGAGAGAAGAAATAATATAATAGGTTGATTTTGAATCTTTAAAAATGATAATAAATGATAATAAAATGAAATAGATTTCACACACAATTCAATACTCATGATAAGTGAACTTTGAAATGAAATGAAAATAAAATAACCATAACAACATTATTCAAGTCTTCATGGCAACCATTGGTACGTTTCCTTGGATTATCATGCATAAAATTTTGCGCTTATGAAAACACAATTGTGAAGAAGTTCTCAATTGAGAGAGACAATATTTCAAAGTGCTCGTGTTACAAAAATAGATAGAAAGAAACTTTGGTGAGAGCACAAGCAATATATGTCCCTACAGTTCATGATTCCACAAGGTTAAAACATGCAATAAAATACATCTATTCTCTCCGTGCATTTACTGATGTGAATCAATATTATTATTATTATTATACATTTTTCATTACATCAATTGAATTAGGTAAAGAAAAAGTAATTTGAGTTTTGCGTAAAGCTGTGTTGCAGCCCGATCTACGGACATGGCTGCCTCAGTTCTCTCTGCAATTTTCACTGAAATGATTCTCCATTGTTTTCAATTGATCTCAGCTGATTAACGTCATCTAGGATTTTTTATATAATTTTAATTTCAACTTTGAGTTTGTCGATTGGTTGCACCCATGTATCGATTTGTGCTGCCCCCTTCTTTTGACAAGCAGATATTAGGGACGATTACGATGACAAGATGTTATGGCTAAAAAAAATCAAGCATTGATGGTTGAGAGATATTTTTTAAATCTGTGCTACAAACTCACTATCTGGTTAAAAAAAAGGCTATTATCAAATGTATTTGCTATTACGCTTTCATTTAGTTAATGTCTTCTGGTTGTAATAAATAATGGAAAGGGATATTGTACAGAAGTGTACGGGCTATAGCGATTAAAAAAAAAAAATCTACCTAAACTAAGGAATTGATTGATACCTCAAAAGGTATATGTATATGGTGTGACGAGACCTAAATATTTTTATTTAAAAAATAAATCTTTGAGATTGAAAATAACCGATACAGTAGCATAGATGGGGGGAAATTAATGAGGAATAAAATTAAAGGGGTCAAAACAACAAGAAGGCTGTCCAATTCATCTAAAAACAGAGTACTACCCAATTACCTACAGTTTAAAACAGTGGGCTATCTATTTATATCAATGATGAAACAGTAAAGCTAAACCATGTGGATTTCTGATCGTGGTAAGTTTTCGACATATTATCATTATGTAACACCAAGGTTAAGTCCACATTTTTTGTCAATTTTCTCAAAATTGTGGCACAACCTTGTTGTTCTGATCCCTTACTTCAATTAATTACTCTGACACAGATATTGACTTCCATATGGTCTGACTTCAATCGGTAATCCAAACTGAGGAAAATTGATTTGAAAGTGAAGGAAAATGACACACACTTATTTAATTCCTTTAAGTTTACGTTTACTTATGGAATAAACGTTTTCATTAAAGATCAATGGTGATTGGGGAAGATAAAATGTGATAGAAAAAGTATTGAAATTGTAACATCTTTAGGAATGTCAAAGAATAGATACCAGACCAAAAAAAAAAAAAACAGAATAAAAGAACAAGAATATATATACAACTCAACTAGAATATAGACAATACAAGACACAAGAATCTTTGTCAAGATAAAATTTTTTTTTTTTTTTTTAAATTACAAATCATAATGAAATAAGATACACTTATTTTAGACAAGGGGAATCCATAATAAAACAAAAGGGAGATCTGTTCAATAAAGATCCGGGATTGAAAAGTGCATACCAATACTTAAAATAAATTAGGTTGGAAGTATCAAAACACATATTCAAAAATATTTTGTTTTGTTTTGTCTATATTCTGGTTGAGTTTTTTATAAATTCTTGTTCTTTTATTCTATTTATAATTTATACTCAACTATGGCTTTACATTTAATTACAGACAAAAAATGGAGGGGGAATTTCAATTTCAACACATAAGATGTTATCCACATTAATATTATAAATCAAAACATAAGTTCCACTTGTGTCACGGGGTTTCAAGGGAATTTTTCATATTTCACAGGGCTAATGAAAATATCTTCTTTGTACAAGAGAGAAATGTAGCTATCTTAATCTTATTTTTAAGAATGGAGATAAGTTTTATTATTATTATTATTATTCATATCAACCACAGTGAGTGGCCAACTCTTCAACGCAAATAACATTTTACAGACTTTTCACATAAAAAGCTAGTATTCATTTTGACGTTTTTCATAGCTGCCAATTTTTAAAAAACCCAAATCGTCCTTTCTGCACAGCCCAATGCTAACAACCATTTTCCCAAGAAAAAAACAACCCTGTAGCAACGAATAGAAATATCGCCATTGGTATTATTGAAGTTGCCTTATCTTCATCATGTTATTTCAAGTCTTGTTAATGGAGAGGAAAATGAATGAAGCAGAATTTTTCACCCAAGAGCAAATCAATAAGATTTTCAATCATGTTTTTGGATTGGGCAAATAGTATTTAGTACGATTATATCCAACTGATTAGCAGCTTTGCTTTTTGGTAGCAAGAATATTTCTCAATGATTAGGGTGAATGTACGGTTGCAAAAGATAATCATCTCATCTTTAAGGTGTTCCCTTCCTGAACTCGGCCCACCTTACTGCCAGCCAAAACAAAATTCTATCCTGTGTTCACAAAGTGACAGGAGAGCACATCATGACAGTGTGGTGAATGGCAAGTTGGAATTCTGATGCTTTGTGGGAATATTGACATAAATCAATAAATTCTCCTATGTCTATCAGTTCCATTAATGACTTTGGATTCCTTACCCAATGTTTGTTCACAAAGATAACCATACCCTCAACTCTTCACTTAAAGTAAAGTAAAGTTTCTCATACTCATTACTGAGCGTAGAGGAAATCAGAAGTAGAGCCCCAATTTTTTAAGGCATAAGGCTTTGTGTGGTAGTTTGCCATTGCTTGCCACGCCGACTTTACTTTCGCAGGATCTAAAGAGATCTAGCTACCCATTCACTGCTGGGTTGACAGGAAAGCCACGAGAAAAATCTGCTGGGATTGAGGGTTTGAAGCCAATGTTCAGTTTTGCAGCCCAATGCTCTACTTACTGAGCCACCTGGCCTCCCACTCTTCACTTATCTGAGTAAATTACAAATATTACATTGCTTTCCACCCCTCTCCAAATTTAGCCAAATACTTCGCTTATAACCAGTCATTTAACTTACATCTGCTCTCCAAGTCCATTACCTTTGTTTGTTCCCATGCACCATACTATTAGCTCATCCTGATTCACAGAATTATTTGCTTCTTGTTGCTTATCCCTCTTCACTATGTTGGCTTAATCATAACTTGTGCTTTTCATAAAATCTTTGCCTGATTCCTAACCATGAAATCATCACTCGTGTTGTGTGAAAAGCCTTTACCAATAATTTGTCTGCATTGTATTTTTTTTACAAAAGAATATGAAATGTAAAGAAATCTGAAGGCACAGAGTTCTGGCGCATTGAAGCAAAACATTTCACTTCACTTCCTCAAAGCCATTAATATACTTAAAGAATAATAAAAATTCCCCTAGATGGCACCATTAATTGTACATGAATTTTGAAGCCCCTTACATTAAAAAACCAAAACAAAACAACAAAATATCTCGATACAAAAGGCCTCAAGGAAAAGAAACCCTAAAAGGAATCATATGAATATTTCCAGTAATATCAAAAGCATAAATTGCAGGTGTGTGTGGGGTGGGGGGAATGAGGGGAGGTAAGCATTTGAAAAAATTGTGAATGGTCTGAGGCTCTAGATAACAAATCATGATGAGAATGAGAATACAATGGAAAAGATGAGAACTGTCAGATTGGAACAGCGTGTTCACTTGTTATATCATACTTCATGTAAAACTTGACAATACCTCAAACTTATTTTATGAAAAAACAAAATCAAAACAGGAAAAAAATAATTAAAAAAATTAGGCAACACAAAATTTCAATGGTAAAAATACGCCCGAGATAAAAAATAGCAACAAATATGTCACATATCATCACAGCGCAAGAGAGGAATTATCATAACTTGTGAAACACAGGTTCCTGAGTTGAAAGACAAGAAACAAAGACAAATCCTTGAAGACACACCAAGACATACCCTTAAAATATTCAAAAAAAAATTAAATAAAAATAATAACAATAATAATAATACAAAAATTATTCTAAAAATGTCCCCCCAACCTAAACGGAAAAAAACCCCTAATCAGCAACAAATCCTCAACTTAAACAAATGAATAAATAACTAAATAAATAAAATTCCAGACGTACAAAACAAGAAACAATCCAATCAGTCCCAAACCGTTGTCTCCAAAAACTTGTTGGCAGATTGTCATTCATTGATGTTCACAATGATAGCAAGCATTAAGGGGATGAAAATGACAAAGATGACAAAAAGGAGATTAGAAATAAATCATTGACCAAGACTTATGCACATCCTTGAACAGTATTTTACGGGCAATTTCACTCCATCACGATGGACACAACAAACGTCTAATGTCATTGTAAAATTTACAAAAATTACTCGTTACAAATCAGTAATCTAATTTCCAAGTTCATTATGGTTATGAATGGCAAAACAATGGGACAAATTAAACCAATAAAAAAATAGTTTAGAAATAACGAACAATCCCTCTTATCATGATTATTAATTTCTCGTTCCCACACATTCAATTATTTTCATTTCATCGACATTTCATTGCTTATTTTAATTTGATAATGAATATATCATCAGTTTAATTCTCTAAACATGTATGTCTAGTCACATTTATGTTGGAGTGGCACTGTGGCCAAATAACTAAGCCGTTGGATTCGCATGTGAAAGGTCACAGGTTCAAATCGCATAAGAGAGACAGTATTTAACTCTTTGGCAGGTTAATATACATGAATTGCCCTCCTTTGCGGAGCAGTTCTTACGGCTGACACTTGGTGATTGTAAATGCCAAATGCCAAATTACCCTTCTGGGATAAAGAAGTGAAACTATTTTTTTTTTTTAAATTTCAATTATGAGTGGACATAAGTGTTTAGAGAATTACACAGATGATATGACCTCTATGTTTTATCATAACCTCTAAACTTTAAACAAGTAGATATACTTTTTGGCTAAGGGGAGGAAAATACCTATACACGTCATGACCCAATATTAAACTTTGTCAATTGAAAATAAAATTTAAAATATTATACATAGCATTTCATAGCTAGTTAAAAATGATTGTATCTTTTAAATGCAAACAATTATCAAGTATCACAACTCATCCATTATCCACCTATTATGAATGTTTAAACAAATGAATGAAAAATGAACAAAAATAATATTGAGATATCAAGGGGAAAAAAAATAATCCAGATTTATTTTGTTATCATCACAGTTGTCTCTCACAAGGAAAGCATCAACACAAACCTAAATTAAAAATCAAATCTATTAACTCTTTAAAGCCTGAGCAGCGCACACTGCATTGATTCTATATAGGCTGACTATTGTAGCCTGGGCAAAGTGTGCTAAACATGGCGGGCTTTAAAGAGTCAATCTTAGCAAGAAAGTGACTAAAATAACAAAGCAAAACCTAAAACAAACCAAATCGAAATTCAATAACCCCTTTGCGGACAGTTCACAAATTCATAGTCTAGGAATTTTTTGTTTTAGTTGTTTTTCATAGCACTAGGCAGGTCTGCTGTTAGAAAAAAAAACATCATAGAGGGTTGTAAAAAATAACAGTGAGGAGAATTGAGTGATGAATCTGGAAAGAAAAAGAAAGAGCAAAAGAGCATTCTTATATAGTGCGTTCCAACTAAATGTGCTCAATGGGCTTTACAGAGTTTCCTTGGCAGGCCATTGTAATCCAAAATCCTTCTCAACCCCCCAGAGGCATACAGAGGTGCGACCTGATGAAAGGCGCTTCACTCTAGCATACTGACAAGATCTTCCTCTACCTAAAGCCAGGTACCCATTATACAGCTGGGTATGGTGAGGAAATGCATCTAAAGAGTCTTTCCGAAGAACTCGAACATCGTGCCTTACCGGGATTCGAACCTGGGACATCTCGATGACAGGCCCAAATGTCTACCTCTAGACCACTATGCCACACTGTGGGTAAAAGTAAAGATATGTCTAAAATGTGGGGTTTGATTAACAGATGGTTGACAGTGGTGATACTGAACTCATTCAGCCCTGGCCCTGGCAGCCAGTCAGGTGCTCAGATACTACCTCTTCTGAACCGTACAATACGGGACATCCACATAAGCGAGTATACTCAGTCTTAATTCTGAACGCTATGTTCGCCGAAGCCGAGTATTCTCGGTCTTAGAGGATTGAATGAATTAATGATTCCTTCATGAATTGGATGCTTGAACAGTGACTTTAAATAGTTGAAAGACTCTAGAGAGCCTGATTGCTGTGAATGTAACACATCAGCACATCGGAGGGTATTATAACCCGTAAAAAATACAAAACGGAGGAAAGGAGAGATACAAGAATTTGCGTTGTTGCAACAAAATGTATCATATACACGTATAATATATAATTATTTATATAGATGTATATATATATATATATATCATCAAGTGGAATATCACACCATGGCTTTAAACAAGAGTCGTGAAACGAGTATATGAAACAGGTGTTTTAAAAAAATAAGATGCTCAAGTGATTAGACTAATCAAAATAACTGATTTCCAAGGACCAGCATTCAATGTAAAGTAAAATTCAAACAAGATGATGATGCCATTTTAAAATCCCAAAAACAAAACAAAGAATCAACTATCTGGTAGACACCAAAGACATGCTATAACTATGAAGTTCATCTAGCGTCTGGCACAGGTAGGGGGGAAAACGGGGCTTTCAATAATGCTGGTTACGTTTGATCTGTATGCTTATTCCACTTTTTAGACTTCGTTGTAATGCTGCAGGGCATCTTCAAGCTTTCCCGTCAACTGAAATTGATGGAAATTTCATATTAAAAGTATGATGATAATATATATACAGGCAGGTCTATGTCTATATTATATATATATCCATCACATATCAATTAAATGAATTTTAAGAAAAATCAAATGATCTGGTAATCCTATAATCCACAAATGCAAATTTGTATTACAATGATGTACATATTATGAAATCAATCATAAATTATCATCACCAGGGTGCCCTGTCAAGAGATTCCGCTCTTTAGTAGTTCTCAACACCTCTGCCTTTCCAATGTCTACTCCTCTCTCCGTCATCCACTCTCTCAAGCTGTCCATCCACAAGACCATTTTTCTTCCTCTGTTCTGTTTTCCTTCCATTTTAACTGTCATGGATAGGCTTTTCAAACCATGCTTGGCCTAGAAATTGTAGTTGTCTACTTTGTATTTCGGTCATGACCGTTCTATTAACCCTCACTCTTCTCAGCACGCTCTCGTTGCTGACCTTTTCTGTCCAATTAAATTTTCTTCTTCTTCTTAGGAATCGTGAGTGCAAATCATTAAATGATACATTTATACCTCATGATGAAACTAAATGGGCATTTAATTCCACAAGTCATTGCTGGTCATCCCAGTACAGCGCCCTGCTTTCCCCAATTATAAAATCGGTACTCATTTATACACCTGAGTCAGGTAGAACAATTAGAGAAGCCTAAATTTTCTTGCTCTGATTCAAACATTGGCAGCCCAGCACTTATCCACTGCATCTCTCTATTTAGTGTTAATAAGTGGATAGGTGTATCTTCTTGGAGCTCAGGTTTATTCATTTTTAAATTATTCAAATTCATTACATCAAATTTCAATAGAAATAAACACTTGCAGAAAGTATCTCTCCACCCCCCCCCCCCAATCAATTTACATCTGCAGCCTCTCAATAAACATATTTATACCAGGGAATTGTTGAAAGTTTTACCCCATCCATAAATCTGCCAAAAATCATGAGAGGAATTTGACGTAAACATCATCACGTCAAATAACGTAAAATATCCATATGGTGTGAAAAAAATCCCAACAAACCCCCAACAAAATCAATGCTTACGCTTTTATAAAAAGCAATTTGCTCTGACAGGTATTTTTGCATCATATTTTTCATGTCTTCGACACGCTGATCCTGGAAATGGTTTATCTCCGCCAAAGTTCCGTAGGAAATGGTGTCAGCTCGCGCCAAAACACTGTTGACTTCTGATTCGCTCATCTTGCCCTCCTCTTGAAGTTTCATGCAATCTTTCGCTTTACCAATGGCACCCTGGGAAGAGGAGATCAAGAAAGGAGGTAAAAAAAAGGGTAATTGTTTTGGGCAAAGGGTAAGAAGAAACCAACATACAAAAGAGATTTTCCTAACAATAAAGATACAAATGAGATTTTCCTTATGATAAAGATACAAATGAAATTTTCCTTATGATAAAGATACAAATGAAATTTTCCTTATGATAAAGATACAAATGGGTTTATAGACCTTGTCATCTTTGGCTATGTTTGAATTCATCTACGCAATAGGAAAATCAGATCCCATGGTTTATTACTTGACTTAAAAGCCTCTTGCCATCGACGTCATCCGACTTCACTAATTCGACTCTTTCAGGCAAGTTTTCTCCATTTGCTTCTATTCTTGATGATTTCAGGAAGGTTGTAGAGGTCTTCTTTTGATTTCAAATTGTGATGCTTGTTTATGCATTTAATCTAATGCTATCATGTAGTGTGACAGGGAGTGTCGTGATTAATCTTCCCTTAAATCTTAGAGTGGTTGAATAACGCCTAATGTAAACTTGTGAAAAACACGGAATACGACAAATGCAGTATATCGAGTAAACATATAAACCATCACAGAGTTGCATACTATAAGCCTTCACCTAATTGTCTTAACTTTTTTCTCCACATTTTCTCTCACCAAATTTACTAGTATTTCAAGTTTAAGACAATATTTGTAAGTTCACGATAGCCTTAACTCTCAACAATTCCAGAATTTTCTTCCTTTGTAGAATGTGTTCGAACTTTGCAATTTTCAACATCAAATTCAAATATCTTTTGACTACGTGCTACTATGATGTCATAGTCATATGACCACTTGCCATGTTCAATAATGTTTGTAGATTTGTTTTTCATGAATTTTTAAAGTGTTTGTTGGGCAGGGATATTTGCATATATGCAAAAAGGATGGGTTTCATGGTCATAAAAAACAAACAATATTTTCATAAAATCACAAACACTGAAAAAAAATCCCATTATTACTTTAGACTCATTGTTTCTACATTAAAAGTTTGCCCATAAGTCCTTAACACATAATAACGCTAAATTCAACTTAAAATTTCATCAAAACTTTGGAAAACTGTGGACAGAAACTAAGGTTACGGAACCGTGAAAAATAATCTAAAATGAGGAAATGTTGAAGTTGCAAATACTTTTCTTGGTAAATCATCTTCTCAATCATAGAAAATAGGTATACAAACTATAAGAAATCTCACCGGAATGTAAAGTTATTTAAAGAAATTGGGATTAATTTGAAGCATTTATTAGGTACAAAAATAGATAAATGAAATAGTTGCTTTTGTTCTACAAATTGTCAATAAGCTAGCAATTCCATATGATGTTTAACAAGTTTTATTTCTTATCTCTTGTTGATAATTTGTTTAGATAATGTAAGCCATAGGTCATTTGTATACCATCCAGGTACAAACTCAATTATATGAAGATATTTATAGAGGTTACAGCTACAGTAGAAAACACTTGTAACGAACACGCTTGAAGCGAATTGATGGAAACAGCAAACGATTATCTGTGCCCCATTTTTTCCCCCTCTTTATTTCAATAAATCTTTTTACGCCTGTAAAGAACAAGTGATAACAAACTGATGGCTTTAACGAACATGTGTTCTTGCCCACAGGCCTTTTTTTCTTCTTTGTTCGCAACTGAAATAACGAACCAGCCCAAAGTTAAGTCCACAGCCCCCTGGAACAAGGAGGCTAGCCTACTGTCAGAATCGCCTTGTTGGCGTGAGTGAAGAGCAATTATTATTGTTAGCTGTGAAGATCTAAAAATAGATTATCTAACGAGTCTCATACACCCGTGGATCTTGGGTAGCCAAGCAAAGGCTAGGCTTCTCCATCTTTCTCACATGGCTTTGATGCGGTGTGTAACGTTAATTATCCAATTGATATTATTTGATTTAGATTAGATCTATCACATGTACTTCAGTCATAATTGGTCTGTAATCACGAGTTCCAAAAAGTGAATGTAATGTTCGTTGGACTTCAACATGCGAGTACTACAGGAAGTGCACAGTGGGGAAAATACAGAAAGTTGATATCTGCAAGAATATGGCGAAGTCGTCGTTGACAACGGTGCTGAACGCTTGGGCGAAGATTGAATCTTCATTAATGTCGGGTCGGCTGAATTTCAACCTTCATGCAAGAAGATGAGGATATCGAATCTGGGACATTGGGATAGGGAAAACATTGGCATGAAGAATATGTGAAAAAAGCTGGGAGATGTGGGGGAAAGAGGGAAACTGACCGAATGTATGCCTATAGAGGTTGACTAAAATAACGAATTACTGATATAAAGAACTATTTTTCTTACCCGGAGTTGTTCTTTACATCAGTGTTCTACTGTATACTATAATTTTGTTAATAGCAATTGGCTATATCGGACAGAAAGGACTTTGCCAGACCCCATATTATTATCATCATTTTAATAATTATTTTGATAACAATTCATCACTGAGGCAAAGTTAACATCATAAATTCATTAAAATGCCACAAAAAATGCTTAAATTAGGGCAAAGCATACTTGGGATTTTCATGGATCACGGGTAGAATCGTTGAGAGTTAAATGATATAAATTACATCCAATGTAGGCCTGCACCAACAGAATATAATAAAATGTTTAAGGAGAGACAAGCAAAGCTTTTAGACAATCTAACAAAGCTAAGCAACACTGGGTTTTACCTCATGCACTTTGAGGGTTTCTGGGAAGGTCTGAAGGATGCCTTTGTACTCGTAAAAGGATTCAATGTGGGGATAGGCATCTTTTGGTGGCTGGGGAAATAATTTCACCAATTAGTTAATCAAGAAAGTCCATTTGGTTATCAGCATAAGAAGCGAGAACTTAACTAAAATTACAGTAATTTGATATCTATGTAGTGCTGGTATTCATTCAAAATGCTCACCAATGCTTAAGTAGAACTGTGGGAGTGCTTGTGAGGCGCAATAAACCACAATTCGTCCCCTCCTCCGATTTAGCATCCATTCTACCTTTCGTTAGGACAATGAACTGGAGGTTGCAAGGGGTATAAATTTTCCAAATAAGACCACAGAGTAATATAGCAATGCCACGGCCAGATTTTGTAAATCACGAAACCAATGTAAACTCTTTCTAAGCCTGTTTTACTGTCCGTCATTCCATGGAGTTTTGTCAAAGATATAAGTTGAAAGTCATTGAAATTAATGTTATTCCATGTCGTATAAGAAATAAAAAATGAATCGGTGATTTCTTTATTTCTTCCAAGTAATTAACTAAACATATAACATAAGAACTCGATCTAAAGGAAAAATTTCTTAGTTTATCCAGTACTTTTCATGACATCATGATTGTTTCAATGATAATTCATTGAGCAATGGTCTTCATTTTTTTTCACCTAGTACTCTATTTAAAATCTACATAAACGAAATGGCAAAAAAAAAAAAAAGGGGGGGGGAGAATCATCATTTGATCAAAGTCAAGTAAAGTTTCCCATACTCATTACTGAGCGTAGAGGAAATCAGGAGTGGAGTGCCAATTTTTAAGGCACACGGCTTTGGGAAGTAGTTTGTCATTGCTTGCCACGCCGACTTTACTTTCGCCAGATCTAAAGAAATCTAGCTACCCATTCACTGCTAGGTCGACAGGAATACCAAGAGAAAAATCTTCTGGGACTGGGGGGTTTGAACCTGGGGCTATTTGATCAACAGGAGGAAAAAGATTAATTTGTGCAATGATTTATTTTAATTTAAATAGAGACGAAGGCTTTGAGTTAGCCCTATGATATGAGGTTGATCTAATTCATTCTTACATCTAGATGTTTTTCAAAGGGTGTATGGGATTACGTTAGCAGCCTTCATTTCAATATTAAGCAGATTCCCTTTTATTAAGATTCTTTGATAGAGTTGAGGAATCATATTGACATTAGAATTCATAACTGATATGAAAATAGTTTAATCATTCGCTTATTAAGACTAAAAAAAAATTGTCATTTGACTTTGTCAATAAAACACACCTGTTCTGCAAACATTTTACCAATTTCCGTGAAAGCATCTCCTGTGTAGTCAACAGCCGCTGTCAAACTTCTTGATCCTGTGTATTCACAAACAAAAAAACAAAACAATCAATTTCACTGAATTACAAGGGACATGACTAATTATCATGAATTAGCCAATAAGTAACACAGAAGAAGTGAAAAAAAGGTCATGTGTAAATAAAGCACATACCCACAGCAGAGCCATGTCCATGGCATACTCCTCTAGCTGACATTGTTCCACAGCAGAGCCATGTCCATGGCATACTCCTCTAGCTGACATTGTTCTACAGCAGAGCTATGTCCATGGCATACTCCTCTAGCTGACATTGCTTCACAGCAGAGCCATGTCCATGGCATACTCCTCTAGCTGACATTGGCATGTTAGAGGTGAATAAAAGGGCACAAAACATGACCTAAAATATTTTTCTGATTTGCTTTTACTCTATCCTAGAAACAATGATAGGATCACACACATGCGAAGAGAACTGTTCTATGACAAAATAAATAATAACAGCAGTTGCATAATTTTCTTATCAACCTTCCTCCCCGCCCTCTCCCATCTTCCAATTTGATTCAACCCCTAAAAATCATA
Source organism: Aegires albopunctatus (assembly GCA_032466395.1). NCBI lineage: Eukaryota > Metazoa > Mollusca > Gastropoda > Nudibranchia > Aegiretidae > Aegires > Aegires albopunctatus. The sequence goes on along the minus strand of JASKDV010027760.1, from coordinate 4,235 downwards.
AATCTTATAAAAAAACTTACTTGTGCCGTTATCTAAGTTGAATGTCTGAGCAAGCTGTTTATAAGATGCTCCAATCTTCATATATTCCCTTTTAAAAGCTGTCGGAGAGATGAATATAAAACAGAAAATGCTAAATTAATTGACTGTTCTTCTAATCTCACAATCATGATTTATTCAAATACGTTAAAAAAAAAGACCAAAAAAAAGACAAAATAAATATTAATTGGGTATTTGATTCTAATTTTTGAGACACAGACAATCTTTTGAGACAGCTAGCAATTCTCTTGATCACCCTCATCGATTAAATAAAACTTAGAACTAAAATGTGGACCAACAAATATTGAAAAGATAAAGAAAACTCACGTCCAAGTTGCTTTTTAGCATTATCATGGTGGGTTGAAATTAAGGTTTTTGTGTTTTCTGCCATGTTAGCTACAAATTTGCAAAATACTTCCATTTTGCTCTCTCTGAAACGGAAAAAGAACGATAGAGATAAGTAAATGGGTAAACTTAAATTAGCTGATAAAAGTCATAATATGCATTACCAAATTATTTGCTAATATCACAAAAATAAAAAGAATACATTGTAGGGTTTCTTTATTTAGGACTTGCTAATATTATATCATCCCTTTGTAACTATGATTGGCTCTCAAGTTATGGTCTTAGTCTATTAACGCATAAAGCATCCTTCCGACGTTTATATTACACACACAGGTCAACAACAACATTGTCCTGTACCACGTACAGATAAACACCTAAAATCACCGCATCACATAGAGGCAAACTGGCCAATAGGCCAATTTTGAGGAACTGAGTTCGCAACACACATAAAATGCATTTCATGTCAGCCTTGTAATTATTGCAATAAATAAGCGTCTTGTCTAGGACGTTATTAATATCACATTGTGCACTTCAAGTTAACCCAAGAAAAGCCTGCTATGCCATAGCTGTAGCATTGCCTTCAGCGCAAGCTTGACCTTCACACACATACACAAATCTAGGTCACACAGTGTGTTAAACCAAGACATGCTGAAATAAATTCTCTTTATCAATGTATAACAAATCAGAGGGAAGAGCTCCGAGGTAAATAAAACTTGCAATCTCATTGGTTGGAATAAAAAAATACTATCCAATCAAAACCACTTTCATTATTTAGGACAATAACCGGAAATTTCCAATTTAAGAAGCCAAGGTCTCTTTCTCAAGACGTTGGCCTGCCGTGCGCCTGACAGCTTCCATTGGCAAGCATGCATCTGATTTCTATGGCCTGCACGTGGTCAGATCATACCGGAAATGTACTTTCAAAAAGGTCCGAGCTCAGGTTAACAAAACAAGGATAACATAGTGTCACGATCATACGTTAATTGCCGTAGCCATTTAGGACAAAGCTAGTTAATTCTATATTTAGATTTGTCTCATCTAGTTGCATCATGTGGGAGTGTGTATTTATAGAATTTTCACTTTGTTTTACTAAATAACCGTTGAATATGTATGTCAAATCATTTGGTATACAACTTCTAGAAACGACTAAAAGTGACTTAGGCACTTATCTTATGAACATGACGATACTGCTCTATGATTTACATCAGCTCTGAAAGAAATTAATTTTTTCACCAAAAACAGGCAATAAATAAAATAAAACAGCTTACACATCTCTTATCTCTAAGGAACAGGCAGGTGGTGCTAATACTTGGAAAAACCGTCCTCCTTGAAACTCATCCTTTTCGGCCTTCCGTTTGCCCATCTTCCATTTCTGTCATTTACATACAAATAAAGGGAGATTTCATAGAATTTACACAACAACTACAAAGATGGCTGAACAACACAGTAAACGACACGATACAGTAGGAGATGAAAATAAAATAACTTGAAGCAAATTTTTTAGCTCCGAAAGTATTTAAAAAACCCAAAACAAAATACTCCCTACAAAAAAGAAAACAACTGCCTCCCAAAAAAACAAACCATAACAATAAAGGAAACAACAACAAAAACACACACAAAAAATACAAAAATAAACAAACTTTCTAGCATTCCTAAAAGAAATATTCCTTCAAAATGCCCTAAAAAGATAAAAGATCAATGTTTCAAAACCTTAGTTAAACCAATTCTAGAATATGGATGCTGTGTCTGGGACCAACATCTTAAAACCCAAATTTATAACTTAAGAGTAGAGAAAGCACATAAATATGCAGGACGATTTGTAACCAATTCATATGAACATGGTAGCACAACACATAATATGAAACAGTTGGACTGGGTACTTGAACAAAGAGCTAGATTTAAAGAAGTCATATTCTTTAAAGCAATTAATGGCCAAATAGATATCCCTATAGATGAACTAAATAAAAGTAACAGAAGAGTTAGGAACTCAGACAGTCAGACTATTAACATTCCTGCCTCTTAAAATGATTGCCGTAGGCATTCCTTCCTCCCCAGAACTGCAATTTATGGAATGAATTGAATCAAGATTTTAAAAGTAGAGAAAGTGTTGATACTCTTAAACATAGGCTACAATGAGAAATACTTAGATCTACATAATATAATTAATAAGCTTGTATCTGATACCACAAATATCCTCCTGTTTGGATTTTTTTGGCATATTGACAGTAATACTCAACCTAGTTGAGTTTCGTCAGTTTATTTGAAAAAGAAGAAGTAGATCCACAGGTGGAAAAATAAAATGGATTAAAAAATAAATATTTAAAAACTGGATAGTCTACCAAGGAGTGCTACTACTACTATTACTACTACTACTATTACCACTACTACTATTACTACTCCTACTATTACTACTACTACTATTACTACTACTACTACTACTACTACTACTACTACTACTACTACTATTATTAATACTACTACTTCTGCTATTACTACCACAAATACTACTACTACTATTACTACTGGTCTTCTAACCTTTTCATCTGTGCATGTCAAAAAGTGTAGAAATACATCACTCCTTGATATCACTGGATGTCTAACCATTCTGTTGATCCATCCCTGTAACTTCTTCATTCTTTCAAGGATGAAATCTTCCTCATAGCGACCTAACGAGGTTAAAAAAAAAAGAGGTGACATTCAATAGAAATTGTTGGCCAGGTAGCTCAGTCGGTAGAGCGTTGGGCTGCTAAACTGCGAGCCCTGTGTTATTGATGGGATTGAATTCTTTGGTCTTTCTTCCGTCTTTACCACCCATTATCAATGTTTAAAAAATCATTATAATGCGTTTAATCATTGATTTATTGACCTGACCTTGACCTACTCATCGAATTTGCAGTCCATTTTACTTAGAAGGTTTTTTTCTCACTTTCTCTTTTCCCCACCCTAGGTTCTTTAAAACGGCGTATCTCTGGTTCTAATACAGATAATAACACGAAATAAAGTGTATTGCGTTCATAATTGAACAGGGATAAACTGCGTACCAAATATTTAACTTGAAGTCAAGAAGGTTTGATAGGATTTTACTGGGCCATCACACACACAAACTTCCTTCCACAAACACTGAAATCATGTTAAGTCCCTTTAAGAACGATTTGAGAGTTTTGATATTATCCCATCAATATTGTCAACTTCTCAGAAACCATAATCATACTTTCTGCGCGGCCATACGTTAACACCTATTTTCACAAGAATAAAAACCCTGTAGTAATGAATAGAAACATCGGAAGAGGTAATATTGGAGTTGCCTTATCTTCCTCACAGCTGTTTCAAACCTAGTTAATGGAGAGAAAGCGACTGAAACAGAATTTTTCACCCAAGATGAAATTCTTAAAATTATCAATCATGTGTTTTTGGATTGGTCAAATCGTACTTAAAATGATTTTATCCTACTGGTTGGCAGCTATGCATCAATATTTAGATATCTAAGGGTAAGTAAGTATTTAATAATAATAATAATAATAATAATACAGTAGTCTTCGGCTTATAACCCACCTTCTTTTAGCCCACTTCGTCTAATAACCTGCCATTTTAATGAAACAGAATATTTCCTATAAAAAAACACCCCTCTTATAACCCGACGCTCAGACGAAAATTCGCTTTATAACCCGGTCTATCGGGAAAGCAATGATAAAAAATATTAAAATCTCACTCATTGAAACTCATTTGATTGTAAACTAGATCTACTAACACGGTTAATGACATCCCATTGTCTATATTAAACCACAAGTCTCTCTAATGTGTTGAAAGAACAGACAATCTCTGCTGAGTCTATCAGATTTCTTTATGACAGAACT
>JASKDV010027649.1:0-16329 GCA_032466395.1 Aegires albopunctatus | reverse complement strand
TGTCCTTGCCTGCAGGATCCATCATCAAAAGTTTTCTCTATATTGACTTAGCGAAACACAGTTAGGCACGGGTTTCATGGTCCAATTGACTAACTCTACTAACTTTGTGGCCACCATACGGCGAGTCCCGGGTTCAAAGCCCATCTCGGTAGATTTTTTTTATTTTTAATTATTTGTTTATTTTTATATATATATTTGTGTGTGTGTGTGGGGGGGGGGGGTATATTGACTAGCTTTTTTCCTTCTTCTTTAATTGTGATCAGCTTTTTCTCCCTTTTTAAATGTTCTTTTCTCTCAATTTATTAATTTATTTTTTATTTAGTGTGGGTGGGTGTGGGTGTGCGTGTGTGTGTGTGTGGCTTCCCTGTCGAAATGAGGGCAGGAATAATATCCCAGCGGTCCAAAGCTGTCTAATAATCTCTTTGATCAGAGCGGCAGAAATGAAAGACTTCCGCGTCCTTGAACTCATGTATCGAATCATGCCAACCTACTACATGTATTGATATCGCAGTTCGATAGTTCGATACCTGCATTGTGAGACTGATCCGTTAGCGTAGCCCCACCCTCAGAAGAGAGATTATAATGTCTATTCTGAGTCCCCACCCACCCACACACACACACATACACACACTCTCACACACACACACTTTTCCCACCAACCTCTCCCATCCCTTTTATTTTTCTTTCATAAAATCGCCTCGTGTGCTCTCTCTCTCTAGCTTGCTCGCCCCGCTCGCTCGCTCTCCTTTTGCTGAGTCATACGTCATTGGTCTCTCTCTTCTCTCTTCCTGCATCATGAGAACAGTGAATGATCACAGTGTGTGTAGGCCAGGTCAAAGCAGTTAAAGATCGTTATAGAATATAGAAGACCAACGCCAACAGCAGCAGAGGTGGTAGCCGGCTAGCCTAGAGTTAGTATGTAATAGTAGGTAATAGGTAAGTCAACGCAGTCCGCATGGCAGTGGTTCTCGTTCTGTCCTTGATCGACGAATGAGTTATAGCATCTAGATCTAGATCTAGATTCTAGATAATTAGATCTAGATTAGTTGTTTATAAAATTCGCCGGCAGCGTAAGTGGATACTTTGGTTTCCAGGTGATTACAGAGGTGTAGATATCTAGAATCTAGATCTAGATCTAGAAAAATCTATGGATTCTAGATCTAGATCTAGAATCTAGATTAGATCTTGAATCTAGATCTAGATCTCTATATAAATCTTAGATTTAGATTTAGACTCTAGATTCTAGATTTCTAGATAGGCTCTGTGTCACTGGAAGTAGCCTACTGTGTCAATGGGGGTACATTCACACTAGATCTAGAATAGATCAATCTAGAGAAAATCATCCTAGATTGTAGTTTCAACCCCCTTTCTTCCCTTGGAAAGATTAGATTCTGATTTAGATCTAGATCTAGATTTAGATCAATAATAAACGGTTCAATCTAGATATTAGATCCAAGTTTTTTTTAAATATTATATTAGGCCTATGATAGATCTATCTAGATCTAGATCTAGAATCTAATATTATATTTTAATTATTTTTTTTTTAGGTTCACTGGAATTTATTGAAGGTTATCATAATGATGCAGTCCTGACAGACTTGAGATAATTGTTGACATTTGTCAGCAAGAAAACAATTCAAAACTGAGGTAAAAGACAGAGAGGATTTTCTGTTATAATTGTCATTAACTAAAGAATGAATCCCAACAAAGTTGGATACAATCATCAAAATGGACCAATACGCACAGAAGTGGTAGTGATTGGTAAGTTTTTCCGTTATTTTATTTTATTTTTAAAAAGGTAGCTTCAATTGCGACCGAGTAAGTTGGCGACTGATACAATACTCAGATATAAGAAGTGTTTTAAATCATGAATTACATTCCATTTTTTTCAAAAATACGATCCTCTTTTCTGATATAATATCTTTAAAAACATGATTTTTAATCATACAATGGGTGATGTGTGTTGGTGTGAGGCTAAGTTTGTCTATTGTCCGCTTCGAACATCTATCATAAGATCTATCACACCAGCTTTCCAGTGTCACATTGAAGAAGATTCACATTTTTCTATAGGAGCTTTGTGAAATATCTGGACTTTCAATTGGTTCCATTCTTACTATTGTCCGCAACAGAATTGCTCAATTTATTTGAACCCCATGGACCCAAAAGGATTACTGATATTGTCACAGGAGGTGAAACTTGGATACCCTATTTGGCATCCCACTCAAATGCTTTCAAACAATACAATGTGGATTGACGAAAAAAAAGAGATTGAAGGCCTGTACTATGTTCAGGATTTCATAGCAGGAAGGAATATTTCTCTACGTTTTATCAATTAAGAAGGACAGCTCATAGTTGACATTTATGCTAGAGGACACTATTATATAGAAGAAGGAGAGGGGATATGATTGAAACCTACAAGTACACCCACAAGAACGATATAGAGCCATCTCCCATCCCACTTGATCACAAATCAATAACAAGAGGCCACAGCTTTAAGCTGGAAAAACGACGGGCCACAGGTCTAGCACGACAAAAGTTCTTCACTATGACAATAGTAAATGACTGTAACAGCCTGCCAGTGACAGTGGTTGAAGCACCCTCATTAAACGCATTCAAAAACAGACTAGATAAATACTGGGCTGATAATATCTACGATACTCCCAATTTATAGGCTAAAGTACAAGTGCTCCCGCTTACATGTGCATACACGTAAAGTCAAAACTAATTGTAAACTAAGAAAATGATAATAAGTAGTGATCAGCTACAGGCTTACAAAACCTACAAAAGCCGTACAGGATGATGATGATGATGAAAATTAGCCATTGATGAACAGAGACCAAAGGTTGGAACATCCCGCACTTTGGTCCTTCATGACATTGACAATGCCACACCTCACAAAGCAAGGTGGGCAAAAATCCAATATCTGCAAGAGACAGTAATCCAGATTTTGCCTCATCAAACTTACAGCCCCTCCTTAGAACCATGTGACTTTTGGTTGTTTCCCTTCTGGAAACATTATAATACATTGCTGGAAGAAAATTTGAACAAATACAAGACCTAGCAAAAGCTGTCAATTCAGAGTTGTGTACCATACCCGGAAATGACTGTCACTGCACCTTGTAGAATTCTAACAAGGCTGAATTGTTGCACACAGCGCAAAGGAGAGTATTTCAAAGGCCTGTAAAAATTTCATATTATATATATATATAAATATATGTTTAACTTTTTGAGTTATCACATGGCTATTGAACCCCCCTTGTATATATTTTGAATTTGATACATTTGTGGACTGTGTTGTACTTAAAATCTCATGTACCTAATGTTTCTTTTTAGGAAATGGACCATCAGCCCTTGCCCTTTCTTTTTTATTGTCCGGCAACAGGCCATATTACAATGGAAAACCTTTAGCAAATGAATACTTAGAAGAGCGTTTGAAAGGAAAGATTGAAGAATCATTAATTGACCAGGTCAGTCTGATCAGCATATCTTTTTTCTGTTTAGCATCTGTTGTTCTCTCTAACTATTGTAAATATTCATCGCTGTAACAATGCTGTCCTTCCCCACCAGATGACCACTGGCGCCCTCATAAAAGATATATTAATGATTAAATTTAGTGTAAATTCAAAGTCGACACCTGGCTCCGGGGTGGGGGTTTCTTAACTGCAGGTGCTTGTGGGGATGGGTGTTGGACCCTGTAAATATGTTTGATTTACTTTCAATGAAATTAAGAATTTTTTATAACGAACATTGAACATGGAGGGAAAGACAAAGGACAGATCACGTAAAGAAAGTTCAGTTGGGCACTGTCAGAAATGAATGTATCATTTAATCTTCTATCTAAGCCCCATTGAGAGCAAAAGAAACTTTGGGACATTATTATAACACAAAATAAAAAACGAACAAAAGCACCTTAAAATCCAAGGTTTTCAAGCTTCTTTATTGGAATATACAGCAGTTAAAACAAATTTGGTGAAAATTGACCACTTACTTAAATCACAATAAACATTTCAATTATTTTTATGACCTGAGGTTGGTTTCCATGGAATTCGCCTTATCCTCATGGCAAAACATAGGTCAGATTGTGAGTGATAGATCTATTTCGCATTCCACTAGTACTAGATCTAGCAAGCGTTGGTCTCAAGTATTTATATCCAATTAAATTGGTAACTAGGTATCTAGTCATTTTCTTTTTCAATTTATATTTAGGGTTGATATTTGTGGTGTTCCTGAAAATGTGTCCCTGAGAGCCAACATTTTGGGTAGGCAACCCTTATGGTAGGCCTACCGTTGGCACGGTAGTAGTTAGATAGCATACCTGTTAGACTGCGAAATAGATGCTTGTATCTTTGTAAATCTGATAAAAAGTATGCGATATACTTATTTTATGTGGATTGCAATATTACTTTTCAGGATAATGGTCGTTTGCATTGTCATCATAGCAGGCCTCAAGTGTAATTAATTCTTTTTAATGTAGTAGTCCTTTCATTTGTCTTGATGTCATGAATTTTGTTACATGGTTGCTGTATGAACCCTGAGCGAAAAGTGCGGCTGTATTTAGATTACCGTTTAGTGTACATTTTATTTACTACTTGGGTATTGTTACATTTCAGGTCTAGAGGATTTGGCTTTGTTACATACAAAGAAGCAGCTCAGGTTGATGAGGCTCAGAAAAATAGACCCCATAAGATTGACAATAGAGAAGTAGAAACAAAGCGTGCAATGCCCAGAGATGTAAGTAGAATTTTTGTCTTTTTTTCTTTTAGTGATAAAGATCTGGTCCTATATGTGAATACTTTGACCTGTTTGTCAAAAGCATCTTGGAGAAGGAATGATTTGGTTCAATTAAATTTAACTCATAAAGCGCGGTCCTGTAAAAGCCGGGGAGGTGTTTCTACTCAGAGGTCCTCTATTTTTCCTTATTATTCAGGAGGCAACTCTCTCACCTATAACTGTTCTAACTAGTTTCTAAAAGGTCAACCAACTAAATTACAACTTAGCATACAATTTGAACCTTGGATGAGCCTATTTTGACGTGTGTGTGACACTTTTGTTTGTGATAGTGGTGGGGTTGTCAAAAGAGCTCAATAGTCGTCTCTTGTATAATAATGACATACTAGAAAATCCACTTGCCATGCATGGATTGTGTAATCTATCCTTGAAAAGTGAAGGACCTTTAAGATTCTATGGGTTTGATCTAAAGATTTTAAAGATAACAGGCTATCTCTGTCCAGTTTTTGACAACTTAAAACATTAAGATAGATCATGGACTGACCTCATTTGTTTAAATAGGAAGCTATTATGTATAACACAAGTTACTAAAGATTTATCTAGATCTTATTTTTGAATGGATTTCTTTCAGTCTGGAGGTCCTGCAAATCAACAGTCAGTAAGGAAAATGTTTGTCGGTGGTTTAAAAGATGACACAAATGAAGATATGGTCCGAGAGGCTTTCTCTGAATTTGGAACCATTGAATTAGTTGAAATAGTTCCAGACAAGGCCACAGGCAAAGTTAGAGGATTCTGTTTTGTAACCTTTGATGACTATGATCCTGTTGACAAGGCCGTTTGTAAGTTTTTCCCATGTATTTGCTTAATGAATTTCATATAGGGTTATGTAGCCCACAGATCTAATGACGGTTTAAGTATTGTTACTAACTTTGATTCATGACTTAGCTATTAAAAGCTTTGAAATTTATCAGAAATAGCATTAGCAATATTCATTGAAGCTCGTATCGAATGTACCTTTTTGTAACCATGTGTTACTTAAATTAATTGGTTATACTTTTTCCTTTATGTAGTGAAAAAGAGACACTCTTTAAATGGACGTAATGTGGAGGTCAAGAAAGCTGTTTCCAAGGATATGATGGATAACTCTGGTAAGCCTTTTTTTCTCTTGAGGAATAGCAATCTATGACATGCAAGGCTGTTATATGTCCCCCAAGACTCTAGAAAGAATGTTTCATGCCACTTGATCTCCTCTTTTACAAGACCTGATATAATCATGAAGGCCTATATTGTTTGGTAAATAAATAACGGCCCAATGCTGCTGAAATAAAATATTTTATTATAAATAAACTTTTGCCATCAGTTGGATTTTACAAACTGAATTTCAGGAGATTTTGGTATACTTTTTACAGTGCGCACCACTTAAATTGACATGCATGATCAAGTCACAATTTTTCTCCTCTTTTCTGTCAGTAAATATAGTTCTCTATATTGTCAACCTCTCTCTCTCTGCTTTTCTCTTATATCGACATGTAAACCATCAAGAGTATTAGGCAAAAAAGGCCCAGTGGCAAAGTTTTCACGTCTTTGCCTCTTTCAAGTGCCTAATGCATCCTGCTGGCTATTATGGCATGTTACATCACTTAGGAGTGGCAAAGCCTTTTGTACCTTTGTGGCTGTGTAAGGAGGTGGGAGTGGGTGAATCTATTTGTGCTACCAGTCACTGAGTGCCCTGAGTGTAGGACAGGGAGTGGCGGGGCTGACAATCAGTGCTGAATTGCTAATGGAAGGGAGAGGTTGTGTGTATGTGCGCGATGTGGTATACACAGCGGGACTAGCATCCACCCATGTTCTTTTCACTGTTCAGTTGTGTGCAGAGAATTTGAAAATAGTATAAGCACTTGCATCATTTGTAATGCTTGTGTCATGTGTGGTTGCTTCCCATAAAGTAAGCCCATAGAACATTTTACTGCTGTATAATACACAGAAATCGTAAATATGCTATTTTAATCGGCGTATGTAGGGAAATGAGTCACGGCGCGGGTTGACATTTAAGGGGCAGAGGGTTAACATTGTAGTTTTGCTTCTTTTGCATAATTACGGTCATTTTGGGCACAGAAACAATGTTTTAAAACATAACTCAAATTGTTTGAATTCTATACCAACTGTTCTTGCGTTTCAATACTACAAATGTAACAGGTAGCAAATTGAAAATAGGGTACATATTCCAAGCGCAGCAAATCTCACGCTCATTTGGTCTGAATCTCATTCCCACTCAGCTTTTTGGGTTGGCAGGTCTGGTTTAGCAGTTTTTGCCAATGGCTGATTTATCTTTCTAGACATCTGTTGAGTGCTTTAATCTTGTAGTTATATTAGAGTTTTTACTTTAATTTCCTATTGTTCCAGAATTTTAATTATACACTTGTATTCTACTCTTAGGCCGAGGTGGTGGCATGGGACGAGGCGGTGGACGAGGAGGCCGTAGTGAATATGGAGGCAACTTCCAAAATGGAGGTGGATACGGTATATATTTCAATCATGAATTTTAGTGTCCTTGTAATTGTTTGCTGTGCCTTTAAAACCAATTTTTACAAATGTTGTTCAGCTTCAGGGGCCATAATTCATATTAATTTCTAGTGTTTTCCACCTACATTATTGTATATGGAGAGACCAGATTATCAAAACCTAGTTCAAGCCGATTGATTATCCCCTGCATATTTGCAAATTTGGTTGTTCAAATTAATAGTAATATCTATTACTGTTTATGAGTTCTGTAATACAGATTTGGAAAGCCTTGTCAGATATTTGAATTTTTTAAAATATGCTCTTATGTAACTTACAGAAAGTCCTTCATCTTTTAAACTTGTATTCAATTTCTTTCATGTTAGCTGGATATGGAAGCGGTGGCGGTTACCAGAGTGGTGGTGGTGGTTACCAGGGCGGTGGTGGCGGCGGCGGCAGTTATGGACAAAATTGGTCAAGCTCTGGCGGATATGGAGATTACCGTAAGTGAGCCTCCTTTTTAATATCTATTTAAGCATTGTAGAACACAGCCCCCAGTTGTCAAGATAGACGTCTAAATGCTGAATGCAAAAAAGTTGAAATTTATCATGGGCATTCATGTTCCGAGCATGTTAGGATCACAATTAAGGGGAACATTTTGTGCACAGGTTTGTATGTTGTCAATAGTATCGAGTAAGTATCCAATACCTGGCCTAATGACTTATATAATCCCCATTCCCACCAAACTCACATTTATTTGGTACCACATTCAGGGTCTGCACACACACCTAGTGCTTAGACCGACCTCTAGACAGATGACCGTCAATGACTGCAATACAACTGTTCAATAAGTGCCATTGAATTTCATCTTTTGCAAGGCCTGATGCTACAAACCAGTACCACACCTCTTGGATTATTGCATTTTCTACTGTACTCTACAATTTAACATGGATTTAGTAGAAGACTTAAGGGTGAGGTATGGGGATGGGTATAGATAATAATTTGAGACATGACCCACAAACGATATTGGTTAAGTATCCTGCCACTAGATGCACATCAAATACCCAATTTGGGACTTGTATGAACGACAGGGGTCTTGTGTTTCTAGTATCTTGCGCACAAGAAAATAATTGCATCTACTGGTTTAAGTTTGCATTCGGACCGCCAATGTAAATGCAGTGTGTTTCTAAAATTAAGTTTAGTGAACATCTTGTTTGTGGTCTTGATTTTAATTGTCATATGTTTTGTTTACAGATAACAGCTGGGGAGGTGGCAGTGGTGGAGCTGGATTTGGCTCTGGTTATGGAGGTGAATACAGTGGTGGTGCTATGAAAGGAGGCGGCGGTGGTGGTTTCTCAAATCGTGGTGCAGGACCTTATGGATGTAAGCTTTTTTCATATTCATATGTCGTCCAACTCTTAGGTATATCAGAGCCCTCTTTGACATTTGACAGTGTACTTGGTAGAAATGGGAAAGAAGTTGGGGGGTTACAGCTGTCTACATTTTTGTTGACATATGGCCAGGATGATGAGGTGGGTATCATGGAATGGGAATTCTAATTTTGACCATCTTGGCCCAAAGGTGTGTCCATTACTTTGCGGAGCATGAGTTGCTGCATTTCAAATTAAATGTTCTTTTATGGCATTGCCTGATTGTAAAATTCATGGGGGTCTGCAAACAGCATTAAGTACGATCAAGTATCCGGTACTTATAAATTTGCCCACTTAATTGAAGAAAATATGACAGTTTAGACAGGCACTCTCAGTAAACTCACATAGCCTTTGGTCCTCTATGAGGCCCTAGAAAGTCCTTTTTTTATATTACACATACAATTATGCTGGCACATGGTCCGGTAACTAACTATATCTACTACTACAGCCTACATGATAGAAATAAATGCTTATATCTGACCATTAAGATACAGTCAAGTTGTGATGCATTTTTTGTGTTGTGATTAGTAATCTCAATCCCATTCTCCCCAAACATATCATAAACTCTGCTTAAAACCAGACCATTTGATTATTATCCTAGAGTAATGTAGTCAATCATGTGCTACTCATTACTGGCGTAGGCTTGTCAGTAGCCATAATTTGTTCATCTTGCTTCCTTTTTAATTCTTCTTATATTTCTACCATGTTGTTTAAATTTCTGGTAGTTGTTCATTCGATCAGAGTGAAGATATCAAAGTTAAAAATACATCTTAAACACAATTACGGCCATATTGAATAATGTAGAACTAAAATTAATTGAAAGAAATACTACCATTCCTGAGTTCAGTATTATCTCTTGATAAGTAAAATTATAGCGCCTGTTGTATCAGACGACTTAAGATGATCGATGGAATAGTTAAGAGATAGGAATTTGTTCATGGGTGTTGCGATGATGATTCAAATATTTGCTATCTGACCCGATGATGGAAAAAAAATCTACCACCAAAATCTCTGAGCAATGCCTTATGCGTTAGTTGTATATTTCTTCTTGGATTACCTGAGTAAATAGCAATAAAGGATACCGGTGTAGTGCAGTCTTGACGGGTATCCTTTATTGTAATGAAACGACAAATTATAGCAGCCAAATCCTAGTCATTTATTATGCTTGTCAGACTTACGCACAGATCCATGCTTAACAAGAATACTACAGTATCGGCCCTCTTTGTTTCCTGACAATGCAATCAATCGTTGCTTCTGTATAGTTAGAATGTAACCTTTTAGTTAAGTGTATTTTTTATTCTTTTATTTCTACCATGGTAGTGTTTAAATTTCTGGTAGTTGTTTATTCGATCAGAGTGAAGAAATGAAAGTTGAAAATTCATTTTAGTTTTGCATTCTTAACACAATTACGGCCAAATTGAATAATGTAGTACTAAAATTAATTGAAAAAAAATTACTACTATTCCTTTGTTCAGTATTATAACTGATAAGTAAAATGATAGCGCCTGTTATAAGATGATCAAAGGAATAGTTAAGGGATAGGAATTTGTTCATAGGTGTTGTGATGATGATTCAAGATTTATCTGACCTGATGATGGAAAAAAATCTACCACCAAAATCTCTGAGCAATGCCTTATACATTAGTTATCAATTGATCAGTCCAATGATTTGTTAGAATATCTCCTCATAATCACTTTTTTCCTTTCAGCGGGCTATGGAGCAGGTGGTGGTGGTAGCTATGGAGGCAGTGGCGGTGGCTATAGGCGATAAGTTTTCTTTTAAACACTTTATAACAGGTAAGTGGCAACTGACAGAGCTTTTATTTTCAGATTTACATCTTGGGTATGTATTGCCTATGTCCTAACCATGACATGATTTGGCTCTTGTTTATTTTATAAAATATTTTAGGACTCCAGAGGAAATGTTGCCTTCATCAGGGGGTCAATCCACTCTTGGGATTGAGATTGTTGTTCTGTTATACTTGACTTGTCTTTCATTCTGTGCATTAAAGTTTGGGCTGGTTTTGTATATTTCTTCTTGGATTACCTGAGGAGTAGGGAAAAAGTAATGTAGTGCAGTCTTGACCAAAAATAAATAGCCGGCAGCCAAATCCTAGCCATTTATTATGCTTATCAGACTTACGCACAGAAGTTGATTATGGCTTAGACCCATGCTTAACAAGAATACTACAGTATCAGCCCTCTTTGTTTCTTGAAAATGCAATCAATCATTGCTTCTATATAGTTCGCATGTAACCTGTTAGATAAGTATTTTTTTTTTGCCAATACTGTACGGATTTCTACAATTGTCTCCACCTTATCTGCTACAGTGGTGGTGGGGCTATTTTGTCATTTATATAGTTATTTTTTTTATGTACACACATTAATTAATGCTAATGTAAGAAAGCCATTACTGGAGAATAGAGGATTTGTTAGAATGATCTTCCCATTATGATTAATACATATGTAGATGGAGACTTATTGACTTATTCAAATGTTAACAAATTTCCCTATTTCCTTTTCCTTACTTTATATATAGGCAGGCAGAATAAGGAAACTAGAATGTGAGGAAGATAGCAGGCAGGCAAATCAATCAGCAGGTTTAGATAGGTTTTTGGTCTCAGCCTAGGGAAACCAGTCCTATCTAAGCGTTATCTTCAGTTGCAAGTTATATCAGCTTCCTCATCTAGGTCAGCGGTATCCAGAAGTGAAGTCAGGTTTTTTTACCTACGCAGGTAGCAAGTGTAGTGGATTCCTTCGTAAAAATTTTTTTTCTCCGTATACCTATTTTATTGTTATGAAATTTTGTGTATTGGCTGTATGTAGTTTCAAGATTATCTGTAATCTTCTGTGTGCTTTCTTGAGTTGGAATTTAAAGGGTAGGGCTTTGAAGCTGGTAGATAGGACATAATAGGTACGATCCGTTATCGTGCTAGCTTTGTAGACCTTCAGGTGGGTTCAAGATAGCACACAGATTTAATGTCGTTCAGATCATGCTTATATGACCAGTTAGCTATTATACGTGGACAGTTGTATTTTAGCTAGAGGGTTATAGTTAAATTTTCTTATTTAAGGTCGCACTGTTCTAATTACTAGATCACTAGGCCTTAGAATTTTTAATACTGTGCCTGCTATTTCTGTAGAGGTGTAGAGTAGGTGTTCTTGTCTGTACTGTCTCAATCTTTTTATTTTTCAGCCTGCATTCATTGTTTTAACCATCCCAAGTCATTTATCATTCACTTCATTCATACTGTACATCAATCATGGCATTTTTATATATTACATATTTTTGACATACATTTTATGTTGTATAAACTTGGACCATTTTTCATTTTTATTATTATTTTTTTATTTTCCCTTTTAATGTGCTACTGTAACCTTGTCATTGTGGTCTTGTTCATGGAATAAATTGTCAAATCAAAATAACCATTGGTTTTTATGTCTTCTATTATACTTGTGAGAGCGTGTGGATGTTTAATTTTATTTGTAGTTTGGAGGAAATTTGAGCGCTTGGGTAGGTTCAAGCCTGCTCCACACCTACAGATGAATTTGTCCGTTAAATGTGAAAGTGGTTTTACATCCACACTTGCAGGCCTATTCTACAACATTGCGGAACAAACCCATGGCTGTTGATATTAGCAATTTATGGAAAGAGGGGGGGGGGGGTGTGTATATACTGTGTTTTGTTTGCTTATATAAAAATTATCCACCTGAGTGAGCAAAGCAGTGAGTTGGAATATTTATTTGGCATTCTATTCCTGCTTTACTACTAGACTGTCTTTTTTAAATGTTTGACAGTGCTGTTAGGATTTCTGCACTCTCTTTGTCCGTTGTCATGATATGGATCATTAGTTACACGACTGTAGGAGAACACAATTTAAACACTAGAATCTGCATAATGAGTCAACATAAAGGATTGCTGTAGGTTTGAGGGGTAACAAGGGAACTTCTTTGTACAAGTACACTTTCGAATTCAGGATTACATTGTATTGTAAACGATTGCGATGTCTTATCTGCATGCAAAGGCAAAAATAGAACTGGCGAAGCACGCATGCAGTGTCTTACTGATTCCAATAAGATTGGTAGAAACCAACCACCCGCTCGCCATTCCCTACCCATCTTGCTAGGACTAACACGGTTTCTTCATTGACTCCGGACCCATCCTTTTTACGATTCAATCGGCTTGGCGAGCCAGCCTATCGATTCTGGATTGTCAACATAGGGTGGGGGGGGATTACGTAGTAGCATTACTATTAGTAATACTAGTAACAGTGGGGTCCCAACTAATCAAAAGTCCTGGTGCTTAAAATGAATTAAACTAAATTTTCACCCACAATGGCCCTCTTTCCCCATGCACCAACCCGACCATCAGAATAAATAATTAGATGGAGCCGTTTCACAATCACACTGGGTCTCCATTGCTGCGACTGCGACTCCATGTTACATAGGGACTCCCTAGTGAGCGAGGCATCTGACCCTCTCCCTTTGTCTTGCCTGGGGCAATCGTGTTTAGGCTACTACGCCCGTGTTCTTGACCAACATAGATGTACTGTGTTACTGTACATCTCTATGCAACACGAGCCTAACAACAGAAAATATGTTTCACAAGAAAGGAAGATAATTCTAGTTTTTTACTTTTAGCATGAATATGAAAACCATACATGGCAAAATACAGCTTCTCAAGGATGTGGGGATGGACGAAGAAGCACTGAGTACTGAGTTGTGTTCATTTTGAATTGGAAAGTGTGATAGGTTGTCCTTGAAATTGGATAAGATAAACTTATATTACTATACTATTATTAGTATTATAGTAATTATACTATACATGCGGTATTGTACTTTTTATAGCTATTATTATTATACTGTAGAGAAAAGTTAAGAATTCCAAATGTCGCCTTAACGTCGAATACATGCACAATTGTATCTGGGTTTTACAGTTTTAACTCAACTGTAGATTTCATTGAATTACAATACATTATTGCAACTTTCGACATCACTGCTGGGACTGCCTGCTCTGTCGATAATGTATCAATCATCAATATCATATCAAATAAGTACACTGAATTATGGTAACTTTAAACCGATGCAGAGAGCCAGTTGTTAAGTACATGTACCGGTACTTCCAAATTTTATATTTCAAACATTTTTTTATTAGTAATTGTGGATATGGTGTTCCCTTCTTTACTACATCATGTACTTATGTTAATAGAAGGGAAATATAATATCAATATGCCCAGTCTGTGCCATATTAATTAGCTTTTTTTATTTAGTAGTAAGTAGTACCTGTACTGGATGCCCTTTGAATTCTTTGAATAAACGCAGAATATTATTTCTGTATACTTAGACAATTGTTTAAGAGTATGTAAAAAAACGGCAGATCTGTGTACTAGTAGTACTAGTACTACAGTGTATTGAAATTATTTTGTGCAGGCTGCTCAGTCACCATTCAGATTTTGTAAAGAATCATTCTTATTTATATTGCTTAATAGCCGATCAGGTACATACCATGACTAGAAATAGAAAGTAGAATCTAGCCCCATGTTAATTTCAATCTAGAGAATCTTAAGTTATTTGATATTAATTTTAATGGATAGGTCTATCAGCACTATCACTGTATCACTAATCTTACTACACTATATAACTACAGTATCACCTGATCACTATCAATCTGGATATGATACAACAGGTCAGAGGAAGGGATCTGGGTCTACTACTAGTACTACTAATTAAGTAGTTAATATTATTAATAATATTATACTATTTATACATGTAGTAGGTAAGCAAAATAGTTGAATTCTGCCTCTTATGTCATTTTGAACATCTTGCATATTTGCATTCTTGAACTTGATTGAATTTAGTTGTTGGAAGCATATAATTTATAAATATAATATGACATATACGGTATAGTGCAGTGTATAGTACAAGTACATGTCTACCGGTAGTAGTATCACTGAATTACGAACCCAGGAGTGTACTCTTATTCTTACGTGAATTTTTTTTTTTTAAGAAAAATAATGGCTTTAGACTTAAGAAAAACAATGAATCTATAATTAGACCTAGATAGGTATATAAAAGTAAAAGTCCATTCAAAATCTAATCTTACAGTGCAGTTCACATAATTTGAACTGTCAACTCAGATACATGTAATCATGTATTTATTTTGTAATTCAGATTCTAACCAGATCTCAGTCTAGTTTCTTATTCTAATAACTTATACGCTAACGGCCAATGGCAGTGGGCAGAATGGCTACTTGTCCGCATGGACGAAGAAATACTTTGAAGTTGAAGAAAGAAAGCATGGGCTTTGTCCGTACACTTTGCACCAAGGCTTCGCTAGATTAATGAGTATTAGTATTAGATTTTCAGGGAGTTCCTTTATTTAAATTTACTATGGGAGTTCTTTATTTAAATTTACTATTACTATTAGTACATTACCATGTACTAGTATAATTATAATAAAACGCAGGAATTATGATTGGGGGCCTATGCTTTTTCTTGACGACCAATTCCAATTGTAATGTAAAATTCTTGGCGACCTAATGACCGAAGTCAAAGTTAATTTTAACTACTTCTGGCCTGATTACATGTGTACTCTACTCTTGTCATAACTCACTACATGTACTCTACTCTTATTCTTATGGGAATACAAAAGCTTAAACTACTGAAAGTTATTACAATATAAATAAGTTTATTTCATGAATTAATTCAAACAATATCTTGGTTCATCTTGAATCTTAAAATTAATTTGGAAACACAGCTCCTTGTAATTAACATTAACATTAACAGTAACATTAGTAATTTCAAATAAAGTATTACTATTACTAATGACTATATTATTAAATTTTCATTTATATATTATAAATCTACACACATGTATAAATTAATAAAGACAGGGACATCTGACGGTGTCAAAAAAAAAGAAAAGAAAAAGTACATGTAATTTCAAACTGTTTAACATAACAATGAACAATATTAACAAATTGTAAAGAATGATGATATTAATATATCACATTACTACTACTACTACACTATATTTTGTGCCCCTGATGGTGGCTCGGGGGCTTCAGGAGAGTCGGATGAGATTTTTGGTTCAGGTGAGTCGGATGAGATTTTTGGTTTTTCAATATCAGCTTCTACTACTTCTGGTGGTGGCAGAGTCGCATCTTTAGGTGAAGATGATAATGATTGGGGTGGTCGGACTTCTTCGGTCAAAGATGCGTAACTTGCTGCTTTTCTCTTTTGCAATAGTGTTGAAATGTCCATTGCGTAAAAGAAAAATCTGGAGTAAAGAAAAAGTCCAAAACCCCATTTCCATGTCATGAAGCACCAGATGCAAGTCAGATAATAGCCATGGCCATAAACGATGAAACCTGTGTAAAAAAAAAATTATATTTTAAAATGATAATAAATTAATAAATACAAATGAATCAAGCGGGAATTGAACCACAGTCAACCAACTACTAGTACTACCAGACTAGGTAGTAATTGAAAAACACCAGCTAATAATATAATAATAAACCAACAAACCACCACTTTGACTTGGTTAGTTAGTTATTTGAAGTTTAAGGGCTCAGTCAACCACTAGGGTTATCTCAGAGTCAGAGTCCATGAAAAAGTAAGATGATAAGCGAGGGAAAAGATAAAAGCAGAAGTAGAAGAAACAGATTTTAGAAG
>JASKDV010027538.1:1722-16329 GCA_032466395.1 Aegires albopunctatus | reverse complement strand
ACCATGCTTTATCTTGTACAGCATTGACAGTCGTGAGTTTCTTCTTCTTGTTTTCAGGGGTTGCCATTTCAGGTCACATATAATCCTGCTTACACTAGCGGTTTGTTGGTAGTCGCCAGTTGTAAACCGAGCACCTCTTCTTTGGACCATTTCAATTTGTTTAGTTTGTGCATCGGTATATGGATCCCAGACAATGGAAGCATATATCCTACTGATAGGAGGAATACATACACCCTAGATTCTGGCTATTGACCAGCGCAGCACCAGAGAAGAGAATAGCCATTGATCTATTGACAGGCGTGACACCGGAGAAAACCATCGATCTATTGACCAGAGCGACGCCGGAGAATAGCCACATTTTTGCTATCAGAAAAAGGATTGCTGATTATATAGAAATCTGAAGATTTTTTACCATTGCATGAGATTAATGCAGCTTAAAGTTGATGAACATAAATACGGATTATTATTGTATATGTGTAATGACTTTACAGTATGCACTGAATTCATTATAAATCCAAAGCCAGATATATACTTTACTTGGATAATATCAGTTCAAGGCTGGTTGTATTGCCAAAATTGGCATGAACAAGGTGACCATTCACGTCATCTGTTGCTCCAGTAATTACAGACCCAATTTATTAAGAAGGAAAGTTTAGGATGGGAAGTCATGATGATATACCCTTATTCACAGATGCTGGAAGTTTATACTTCTGTACCAATTAGATTTGCTCTAAAGCCTTCTTTGTGAGAAGAATTTGCCGTCAAAATACCCAAAACATTAATCTTCCTTAGGAGTTATTTTGTTAATCACAGCTTCTCTTGTCTCTTAGGTCATTTACTTTTTTATTAAGGGATACAGAGGAGTTCCTAAACATGTCTTCACTTTCGGAAGTATAAAGTTATGTGACAGGATTTAATAGAAATGGCAGTAATACATTGCAATTCTGTGATCGAGATAGTAAAATTAGGTCTTATGTAGTGATGCGTCAACAATGTCTTAGTGGGAGGAAACCAAACTGGTAGTAGAGAAGATAATACAACAGTAATCAATATCAAGAGTCTCCTTTATTCAAAGAAATTAAATCTCTTCAAAATAGTTATTAGACCAAATATTAAAAATAGAAATTCTTAACAAGTGATATAATTATACCTGCAGCACCGTAGTGTTTCTACAGATATTAGAAAGTATGCTTTATACTTCTGGTCTTGTTTTGTTTCAAGCCTAAGAACAGACGATAGTCCATAAGTGACGAATAAAATATTGTCAATTGTATGATTAAATTAATTTAATGATCTTGGTGGTTGAAAACAAGCAGTCAATAACACAAGTAATTTATTTTGTCCCTTGACCGTAGAACGGCCAAACCGTAACAAATTGTAAGTCACCATCAAAGAATGACCAAGCCTTGAAAAACATTATTATTTCATATTCATTATTGTAAAAATGCTTGAAATCCCGCTTTTTATCGGTTCAGCCAAACTTGGTTGATTACGGATTATCTTGCTGTAGTCAAAAAATCATGGCTGGCTGTTTTGAAAAGGCTTGGCCAAAGTGCGCCTTTTACACTTTTTTCTGCTAGGGTCATAGGATATTATAAAAAACATAGGATTTTTGTCCATTTAAGAAACTAGAAATTAACCTCGCAGAACAGATAGGCCATTATTATGTCTCATAAAGAAAAGAAAGGTAAACAATTAAATCTGATGCTGATTTACAAGGTCGAGGCTATAATTTGTTAATTTTTATAACATTCTTTTGCCCAGTTTCAATGTTTTCATCAAGTAGTGAATTTTGTTGGTCTGGTTGACAATAAAATGCAAATAATTATTATATGTCCTTTCTGTATTTTTCATTCCACATATCAGGAGTCAAGCACTGCTGAAAATACTTGCAGGTCAATTATGGAGCAATGGAAAATAAACTGTGATAATAATAAAACTAATGAAACAAATGAAGGTAAATATTAAAAGCTCTAAAGAAACGTTTTTTTAGACAAATTTAATTTCCTTGTTTTTGTTATTTCTTATTAACTCATTCAAGGCTGAACCCAATTGCAGTGAACGCTTCTCATATACTGAACAATTTTCCTATGGTGAGGAGAAGTTGCTATATACGTGGGAAAATAATCACTAAAATACATTAAAATTCCCGGTATTAATGACAAGAGAAGATAACAACAAGCCTACCCAAAATGCCTCTTGCTATGACTTTGTTGGACTGATTGAAAATATAACATATTTTGGTCAGAGCAAATTCTAAATTCAAATGCGAGAATACTCGTCAGTAGTACATTGGTGGGGCTTATGACCAGTGAGAAATCTTGTCAATAAATAGCACTGAATGAGTTAATGAAGATGACAAAGTATGAAGTTTGAAAAATCCTTAAAAGACCCATTATGATTAACTTACCTGTTACCTATGCCCTAAGTTAGAAGAGACTCTCTGTAAGTAATTTTATTGTCAATCGTATTACGTCTGTTTCATCGAAAACTTTGTATTATTAAGTTTTCTTTATTTCCTATTTATTTTGTTTTGTTTTTGGTTTTTTGTCTCTTCTTCAGATATGGCAGATAAGTTATCTGAAATTTTGAATAAACAAACATTAGCTACCGTCAAAGAGAAAACTCTTACTGATGAAGAGAGGGCCAGAAAAGATGCCATTCTTACACAGTATGCCCAGGTTTCAGATGGTGAAGAGTATCCTTTGATGAAATTGTAGTTTTAGACATGTTTTGCACATCTTGATATAATAATAGCTATGTAATCTAAAGCCTTTCATATATTTAAATCAATAATAATGATAATGGAAAGCATTTGTATAGCGCATATCAAGTAATTAAATATTTCTCTATACGCAAGTTAATAATATTGATGATGATAGTGATATTGATGATACCGGTAATAAAGAATAATATTAGTAATAATTTTAAAATATTAATAATAGTAATGGTATGAATGAATTGTATATTAGTAATTATAATAATTATAGTAAATAGCACTTGCCTAGAGCATTTCCATAAAAAAAAGCATGAAAATGAGATAATAAAATATTTATCAGTAACTTGCATTCCAGTCTGGGATTAATTTGTTTGCTGATAACTCATTCATATTCTATCACATTCTTAGATCTTGTAATTAGTTGTTGAATGATTTAGTATATCTATTTTATTTTTATGGAATTCTTATGGACTTGAAAAAGAAAATAAACATATATATATATATATATATATATCATCTATTTTTCTGAAATTTAGGAAAACAAGCTTTTCTACACTTAGCAGAATATTGTTATTTTGATTATCATCAATATTTCTGTACCGCACAGTTGATCATCATGCAGATAAACTAAAATCCTTGGGGTCACAAGAATTTAATTGTTTAAAGTGCTATCAAGCTATCTTTAGGTCAAAAGTTATGTGCAGAATATTTTGTAATGATGCATTTCCATTTCAACTCTTAGAACTTGCTTTCTTGCGTGGTCATAATATTATTGCTCAACTATCTGACTATACATTTTAAAGTAACAAAAACGTTGCTTCTCAAACCTTAACTCGTCCTAGATCTGATGAGGATGATTTTGAATCCACCAAAGAGGAACACACTAGCAGTAAATCAAGACAGAATGTCAACGATGGTGAGATTTTCTAGAAAAGAATCTATGTCATTGGACCTACCTCAGTTAGAATTGCATCATTTTCAGAATACTATTATCAGTATTAATATGGCAGCAAGGAGAGTAACCAAGGATTGTAATGAAAGCTTAGTTATGAATACTGGGTAAAATTTAATGTGACTTTCATCAATCATGGGGTTGTAGGATTTTCAAATTACAGTCAGGTCCATATATAATGCCCTTGGTTGTAATAGGAACTCCAATATAGTTGTGACAAAGCAAGTCCCTGTTTTTCGGGTCTATAAACTTAAGTAACAAGAACCCACGCTATAACAGTACTCAATTAGCATCAACGGCTGTAACAACAGGGATTCTACTCCTTGATAGTAATAGTTGCAAGTCTCTTGACTTCAGTACACAAACACGCACACACATTAATACTATACATACGCAAAAACATACCCTATCCACCAAATGCCATTGGCTCCATCTCAACAATGACTGCACATGGCCAACATGCGTGCTCTGTGATGGCCAATTGCCTGACTGATACTGGTTTGAATATGAGGACTCTCTTATAACAAGGAAAATCTGCTGGTCCCATCAGTCCTGTTATATCTGTATCTGAATGAGACTGGCTCATCAGGGGAAGATTACAACCTCCTAAACTTTAAAAAAAGACATGGCCATGAAATATATAACATAGTTTTTGTTCTTCCATGATTAATAAATGAAGTATGGTGGTGGAATACCGAAGGATATTTTATTTTTTTTTGTACATGTATATTTGCAGCAATACAGTGAAACCTTTGTATAGGCTACCACCCACATCCATTCCAATTTAAAAATTGACAGTCTAGGGAGTTTGGTGTTATATCGGGGAAACATGATTGTTTTGTTGTACACACATACACACACACACAATCAAACAATATCAGAATGAATAACAGTGACATGACAGTGGCAAAGCTATGGATAATCTTCTCTACCATAAACGAAGCATCACCACATTTGCAACACAATAGTTTATTTATAGAGCACAAACAGGTTTATTCTACACATGTGCGTGCATGAACAAGAGATTGGCTCATCAGGGGAAGATTACAATCTCCTAGACTTTAAGTTTAAGATAAGACATGGCCATGTAATAAATAAATAGTTGTCCCACATGGTGGTAGGCTTTTTCTGAGACAGCAAATGCCTATCATAGAGGCTGTCCAGTATGCTGGGCTGAGTTAGTTGAACTATCTAGAGCTAATATGTACTTTTTTGTGCTTTCAAACTATTAAAAAGGTTTTTTTTTTATAGCAGTCTTTTTTCCCTTTTTAAATTTTTAAAAAAAAATTCATTATCATAGAATGGCCATAGATAATGTTAACAAAGTAAAAGAAAAGAACCAAAAATGTTTATAAGATCACGTAGTCAAATACAGTAGAAACCTGATAAACCATAAACCGTTAAACTGAAAAAATGACTGAACCGAAAAGAAATTGAAAATGATTCAATTTTCTTTATACTGTATTGTTATTAAACTTGCGATAAACCGAAAGCATCGTAGGTCCTACTACTGTTAAACCGAAAATATTTAGACTTGACTGGTCCTCCATGACCACACAATAACTTGAAAAACTTAAAGTATGCGATGCTTTTGGCCTAGATCCACTTCTACATGATCAAATTATGGGTCCACCAACAGTCAATTCAAGTTATTGGCCGCTACGACTTTGTCACTTTGTTATAATAAGTTGTAACTAGTCCAGCTGCTGCAAAGTGTGGTTGGCATTATGAAACATGTGAAGCATTGCCATATTAATGTTAGCAATAGGTGCTGTTGGTGGTAGTGTATAGGCCTATAGCACTCAATTAATTCACCCATTATGGCACATTGTGCAGAAAGAAGACACTGTGCAGAGCTACTCTTTGAACTTCAAAATTAAAGTTCCTTAGGGCTACTAAGAGCTCAATGAAATAAAAAATGAGCAAGAGCAAAAACTGTCAGAGACATGTCATCCATAACTCCACACTTTCTACAATACTAAATAACAAAGAGAAGAGTGAGAAAGCCATTAATGAGTCGCGTTTTCTTCCTGTCATGAAGAAAATGTAACTATCGTCAAGTTTGGGTTACATCACTTATGTTATGCCCCTTGTCCAGCTAGCGACTTTTGTATAAACCGAAATATAAGCAACGATCTAATGTACTTTAACATTAACTATAGCAGCAATAATGATAACAAAGAATAATTATGAAAACTGAAAATGATACTAATAATAGTGATGAAACCAATGACTCATGATGCTGATGGTAATGATGACAATTTTGATGATGAAGATAGTCATGATGCTGAAGATGATAATGGTGATTTTCATTTTAAGGGATTAAACTGCTCAGAAGTATGATTTTTTAAACTATCCAATCTAGAATAAATTCCTTTGGATATATAATATACATGGGCATATAATTATTAAGATTGAACAATCAAAATGAAATTTTTAATGATTTGGTTGCTTTGGAAACAGCTGCCATATTGAAAATAAACATGGATCACTAAAAAATACTAATCAAAAGTGTCGCAAATTTTCAATTTCTTTCTCTTGGTATACTAAATATGCATACAATTCTTGGTCACTGGCTTTTCAGAGCAGGAAAATACTTCGTTATTGAATTTATATGACTTTTTTAAATATCATTGTTCTAAATAACAATCCCGAAATATGAGAATACAGATTTCACAAAAACTCCCATACGTTTGCGGCGCTGTTCCTACGCCTGATGCTCGGTGAGGGTAAATACAAAAAGACAAATTTCCCTTCTGGGATGAATAAAGTGGAATTTTATTTTTTAAATTTATTTTTATCTTTACCGAAAGACAACCACAAAATGGACCTCAATTATGCATTTCCAACTCGCCATGTGAAGTTTAGTAGATGTTGGTTGGATACTTTTTGAAAATTACTTTTTCTCCTGCCTGACACAAATTAATGGAAAAATAGCTTTTGAATAAGTCATTTCTCATCATTAAAATTGTGAATGAACGCATAGTTTAGATTGAACCCGCACATCATACACAAACACAAAGCAACCAATAATATATGATTTAAAACCACCTGTAACCTATTTTTCTTAGTCCGTTTGTTGCCAATGATCCTTATTCAAACCATTCTTTTTTTTTTTAAATATTTGTCCGGCGTTTTCTAGTCAATTACCCCCTTTAAGCCAGTAAAGAAGTGCAGAAGAATTATGAATATAATGACCTAAAATCTCTAATGTTTATAAGATTATTTTCAATTCCATGTTCATTTTTGGCACTCTTCAGGTTTGATGTTCAAGAACAGCAACAAGGAGGATGTCCACAGAGCCGAGAGAGAAATGAG
The DNA here is from genome assembly GCA_032466395.1 of Aegires albopunctatus. Lineage (NCBI taxonomy): Eukaryota > Metazoa > Mollusca > Gastropoda > Nudibranchia > Aegiretidae > Aegires > Aegires albopunctatus. Next base: position 9,340 of record JASKDV010027538.1, on the reverse strand, counting down.
AGAAAAATCAAAGCAGGAATCGGAGAAGAAGAAAGAAAAGGACAAACAAGATCGCCAGGCCCAAAAACAAAAACAACAGGACAGGAAAGAATCTGAGAAAAAACGGACACAGAAAGGAGAGAAGAGGAGATAACACAGTGCTGCATTTTAGTTAGAATATATTACCTTGTCATTCATTATGCCAGTGATAATGGCTGCTACAGAAGAGTCTATGTTATAGGAATATGTAAAATGATGGAAGTGGAATGAAAAGTTTATTGATAAAACGAAAAAGGCATTGGATCACAAAAATTGAACCATGACTGGTTGATATAATTCTGTTATTGTACAAGTCCAACGAGCAAAATTTTACAAAACAAATTTAAAATTGATTCCAAGCTATACATGCAGTGCAAATTTATAACAGCATTCTTCAGATTGCTGCAGTCCACGCAGGTGAAAGCACTCATCTCACCTTATTTTTAAGTGTTTTGTAATGTTTTAAAGTTCATGTTTAATGATCAGGGTTCTTCAGAGGTCACATAGAAAGTGGAGATTTCCCATACAGAAGTGAAAGGGAACAAAATGTTGCCCAAAAATCATAATTTACATCGTCATACCTCCCTAGTATTACAGATAATCTGTATTCATTTCAGAAAACATGTTTGGACCACATCAAATTACAGAATTACAAAAATGGCCGGTAATGTACATATTTTTGAGATCAATAAATTTTGGCCGTGCGGTTCCTTTTAGATTTTTTTCCATCAAGCCAACATTCATGATGCCAAAGATGAGACTTTCAAGACTCCATGTAGATCTAGAATCTTTAAATAAATTAGACATGAAACCTTTGAAGAAAAGGAAGGTTTCATAAACACTTTAAAAACTTTTTAATATTAACGTGACCATCTATTGCATAGTTATTTTTGTGAAGTCACCGCCTCGTTACATAAATTTATGTCAAATTACAAAATGAAATATGAAGCCATTACAGGATTTTGAATTTCAAACTAGGGAGGTCTGCATTGTACTTATTTAGAGAATTTGGCTAACAAAATGCTGTGTCATTTTTTCGTTTTGCCTTGGCTTTATCCATTTAATTTTCAATCTTCTTCACCATTCTACGTTTGTAATGTAGGGAAATATAAAAGTGTGTTGAATTAATTCAGGTTTGTTTGTTGTTTTTTGTTTTGTTTTTGTGCAGATAGTCAAATATTTGTTGATACCGTTTTTTTTAAATATCTACCCGGTATTATGTTTAATGTTTGTCTTGATTATTATTGATTTTATCCCTTAAAAATTAACTGTTTTCATAAAACAGAAATTTGCTGATAATTTTGTCAATATTGTAAGAGGTTGACAATGTTTTGTATAATATGCATTTCTTCTTCAGACTCATTCTGCCTCCCTGTTAATATTTTATTCTTTATTCTTTCCTTTTTTCCTTAGTCATATTTTGTTCTTTTTCATTTTCTACTCCCAGAGGTGCGAATAGCCAAAATTCCCTGGTTCAATTCCAATTTAATGCATATCTGTATCATTCTATTCTAAACCTTGTGAAATGTAAATGAATAACCTCCTCCTATTCAAGCTTCATCCCCATAACTATTCAGAATTTTCACTGTTATCTTTCTTTAACACCTTAAGTCTTTCCTCGTAACCTTTTCTCTCATTGCCATTTCATCTTCAAGCTTATTGTTTTGATTTTCTTATTAACTTTCACTGCCTAAGGCCCATCAGTTTTATAGGCCAGTCTCAGTCTGTGTATGCTATGCGCCATGGGCCCCTGAAATTGCCGGGCATAGTGCATATAGGGGATTTATTCCCTGGCACTGCTATGTTACATCCCTTAGGCAGGGGTTAAATTTCTGGGTATTTTCATCCCAACAACAATGAACCGTTTATGTCCTTGTTTATTTATTATCATGTTACCAACGATTGTTGAAGGAAAACTTAATTCTGGTCACTTAAATTCATCGGGATTTGGGCATGATTGTTTTTTTTTTTCTAATGGCTGAGAGAGGGATCTCTTACCATAAAATGCCATACCAAAAAAAAATAAAAAATTTACCCATACCTTACATGGTATACATAATTGTTCATTTTAACTAAGAATACTAGTTATTCTCTTTTCCAACAAATTCAGTAACCCCCTCTAGCTTTAAATACTAATACTTAATGTTCAGAATTACACCAAATTCAAATACAAACCACAAATATAAATATTTTATATTACAAGGTCAGGAACTATTAAAGTGATCCATCCATGAGTTCAACTACGAGTTAACAAGTCCAACTGTCTTTCTTGTCTTCTTTTCCAAAAACAAGTCCAAATTGATATGAAACATTAAGAAGATGTATGATTCCAACCGATGTTATTAATGATTATTGTGTTTATCAATCCACTTTAAATTACTGTATACTAAACACTAAACCTGTCCTCAAAAGAAATACATGTGTTACTTGTGAAATAATAAGTTAAAAGTCTCACTTTTGCTGATTAGCTTTCAGATAACATTAGTTTTGCAAGCTATGATGCTCTTTATTTGGTTTTGATTTATATTGTCACAACAAAACACTCATCTACTTAACACACAATTCTAATATTGCAACGTCTTGTATTGCCTCAACTTTTACAAAATTGATAGCGGAAAAACATATAATAATATATTAATTTTGATCAGCCTATGACAAAAGCTTTAAATGTCAGTGAAAGTATGCAGAGATATGATATATTTTTCTTCATTGTTCGCGGTGTGAGTTTTAAATAGTTGTCCTAAGACTTTTATCATTAATATCTTAACTAAACCCTTTGCTTGTTATTTTTTGAAAATTGTTCGAGAAATTATCTATGAATAAAAATGATGATAGAGTGTGAGCCATCGCTGTGTGTAAAGTCATTGTAATGACTATGATCCTGATAACTATTCGAAAATCATTGTTTAAGAAAATGGGCGTGTAATAGTATAGCAGTAATGGTGTCTTGAAGTTTCAAAGTGTCTGTTTTCACCTCTAATGTGCCAGTGCCAGAAATAAAATGTCTAGATTTGAAATTTACTTGTCTTTGAATTTATTCTTTTTATTTAAGTAGTCCAACTGCTTTCACTTTGTATCATCAAATTATTCTCACAGAAACGTATTGAATCAAAAATTAAATTGGCTTTGAGAATGATGAATATGATTATGAAATGTCAAATTTTTTAATGGAACTGGAACTCTCAGGGTAGGAGGGCAAGAATAGAATTGTTTGGGGCTATATAGATGTGTATTATGATTATTATTATTCTTCGTCTTCTTCTTCTTCTTATTATTATTATACTTGTGTCACCAAGATGTTGAAGGTCATGCAAAGGGCATCAACTCGAGGTTGTTCCGGCAAGGGAAAATGGCCAAGCCTGGGACTAGGACACAGTCATGGCTTTGGCTATATTTTATTTATATTCATATTGCTTCATCCATTGCTTTTGCCCTACCATACCAGTATGTGCTTAATGACATAAGGATAATTAGGACTATAGACCTCATGGGGTCATCAAGTGAAAACTGGAATACTGTACACTGTATATCAGCCTTTTGCTTTGAGGACATTTTACATAAATATGTTTTAGCTTCCGGGGGAGCAGATAGGGAGCAGTTGATTTTTAAAATCATGATGTTTTAACAATAATGGTGATGATGTTGATGATGATGATTATTATGATGATGACAATGAGAGGGATAAAGAATAATGACAAAAACAAAAACCACTGGAAATATAATCTATGGTTCATATCATGTGAATTATTGTTTTATTCATCTCAATAACATGATAATGACCAGAATGTACATGGATAATGAAATTGCAAATCATCATAATAATAATAATAATAATAATAATAATAATAATAATAATAAATGCTGGATATTATTTGTATTAATTAACACACATGTCATGCTGTGTGCAGTCAATGGGAGGATCAAGTATACATGTACATTACAATTACAACCCTCATATCGCCATCATTGGGACTGCCGATTTAGGACGATATATTATAAGTGGGGAACGATATACATGTATGTATCAGATTAACTAATAAAAAGTGACTGGTAAGATTGGCGCAAATCACAAATAAAAACACAAGCCATTCTATAAATGGTAATGGTTAATGAAATTGCATGCTTTCCGAACAATAAAATTATATGCCTTAGGTTTGTCAAATACATGTGCTATAAGAACACTTTATTACCGAACCAATGAAATACAGTTTTTTCTTAGTATCTATTTCTTGAACTGATATATTCACATCCCACTTATTTAGACATGTAATGGCGGTCCCCGCAATGTTGATGTATGCATGTTGCACTGTATTATTACTAATACATGTACGATAGGGAGGGCAAAAGAACAACAATAATATGTAGATAACTCAACCAGAATGAAGACAAAACAAGACACAGTCGACATTTCAATTAAAAAACCTTTATCAAGACTAGCAAGCAAATAAAGAATTACAAAATAAAAAGGGAATATGATATACTTATCTGGGACACAGTGAATCCATAACAAAACAAAATAAAGATAGATCCAATTAACAAAGATACAAACCTTGTAGTGTAGTGTGCTACTCTGTTCTGTTTCTGTTTTGTGGATCCTCCTTGTCCCAGATAAGTATATTATATCATATCCCCTTTTTATTTTGTAATTCTTTATTTGCTGACGCTCGGTGACGGTAAATACCAAAAGACAAATTTCCCTTCGGGGATGAATAAGTGGAATTTTTTTTTACTTTTATTTTATAGGGAGGACAGTAATGCAAATTTGAATATATTTTGAATTTGATTTTTTTTAATGCAATCAGTGCCTTGAATAATATAAATAATCATGAATAATACATTTATATGGTGATAAGGTAATAGTAACAAGGGGAATACCCACAGAAGTATTCTTATAATCAGTTCTCATTAAGTGCATATTACTAACTTTATATCAATTATAACCCTGCAGACAAATCCACTCAAGTGCCTCCTCAACTCCTTGGGAAGCATTTTGCAAAGCAGCCATTTTACCATTATTAATGCTTATCAGGTAGCTTATGCAAATGCCTGTGATCACCGTTACAAAATGATGGTAGCAGTAGCAGTGGGATATAGATATAGAAGAGAATCGAAGCAGGATGGAATGGGTGGAGGAAAACAACTGGTGTGATGTGTTATATGAGAGTCCCCGGAAGACTAAAACTAAAAGGAATCATAGAACAATTAGAGTAACTTTCCAACATGTACTAGCTATACAAGTCCAAACGAGGCAACCTAAAAATATAGCAAAAATGTGAAAAAATATGTTGATATATAAAGGTGTGCACGGTCATATTTTGAAATATCAACTACAAGAGCTTTTTAAAGATCTTATTAAAATACAAGAAGAAAAGCTACTGAAAAATAAGATGATACCTTTTTCTGCCATGTCAAGGGTCACATCTCTAGAATGGACATCCGTAACTACGAGAGCTCCAAGAGTGATACGTTGCTGTTTGTTCAGTTTACCTCTCACTAGAGCTACGATGTCATTCATCTGGTGATGAAAAAGAAACATATTTCTATGAGATAAATTTTTGTGGATTTGAAATTTTGATAGCTGACATAATAGACGATTTAAAAATAAAAAAAAAATTATTTTACAAGATTAAGAAGGTTGCAGGATCAAGGCAATTTCATTACCCGAGTTAGAAAAAGCCAAAAATATTTTCTTATGACTCATGACATGTTGCATTTTTAGGTTTTTTAAAGTTTTTTAATAATTGATCTTTTCTTTTTTTTTGAGCAGGGGCCGCAAACAATATTTTAGCTTAGGTGGTATTTTCGGTTTTCAATTTAACTGCAGCAAGATAATACGCCTATACACAAATAAACATCATTCTTGTTTCATTATGTTTACAATGTACCTGTGCTTTCAGTTTCTCGTAGTAATCTCTCAAGGCTTGTGCTCCACCAGGGATAGCCTCATGAACTTCTTTGGTCCAGAAAGCCTGAAATCAAAGCAATTTGTAGAAAGATTATCATTAAGGCAAAACTTATTAAGGTTAAAATCTTGAATACATGTATTGAGCATGCCTGGCAAGGCGTTCTTAGCTTCTTTTTTCGCCTCCTGTGCACATACTGTTTTATGGAATCAGTTATCCTTAAGACCAACACCAGTTCTTCTTTTGAAATTTTTAAGAAAAATCGTTAAACTTAATTTCTTCTGTAAAGCATTTGATTGATGTAATTTGTATCTCTTACATGTCTATTAATGTTTAATTTTTATATGTCTTTAAATATTATTTCTATTTATATGTTTTTTTCCCTCTTAATCTTTCTTTTAACATGATGTCTTTAAAATTAATGAACACTTTTATGTCATTGTAAAGTGCCACTGAGCACAGTATGGTGCATAATCCTTGGCGCTATACAAATTCATTCATTATTTATTATTATTACTATTATTACTATTACCAAGCATTTCAGCTCTATTTTGGTTTTCGTGGCATTTTTACTACCAGAACATCATTCATTGCTGTAGTCAATTCACAGTCTTAAACCCCATTCTATCTAAACCAAATAGTGATAAGTATATACATTACTAAAATAATAATTATCTAGGTGTTTACCAACTTTTTTCGTAGTGATTACCCAAAGGTGTAATTTAACAACTATCATTACCCCAATAAACAAATGCAGTCGAACCCGCTTATTCTGAAACTCAAAAAATTGTCTAAATATGTCAGTATAACCAGGATTTCAATATAACTGATAATGGACGCAACATCGCTGTGTAGAGATATTTTAGTATGCTACAATGGTGTTTCGGGTATTATTCATGTCAATGGAAAGGAAACACTGCATCGGCCATTTTGCATGAAGACTTAGGACAGCCATTCACTGCGTTAAATGTTTTTTTAATTTTAAATTCTTTCAGTCTTTCTTTTTTGTATTACTTTCTTTGTGGCTGGTGTCTGTTCTGAATTTTGACCAAGAATTTCTGCAATTTCTGTTCTCAATCAGCCAAAAAATATTTCAGTATAAGCGGGCTTACGTTCAGATTAACCGGTCTATTTATATAGAAAAAAAATCTTTTTTTTTTTAAAGTTCAGTTTAACCGGTATTTCATCAGTATAACCAATTTCAGTATAACCGGGTTCAACTGTATCTGTAATATAGTAAAAAGTTATTTTATTTTCATACCTCAAAAGCAGACAAACTCAATTCAAAATATTCAATACAACACCACACAAGGTGGTCATTATAGCTCTGGCCTGAAAGATTCCACATTCAATTCCCAGTTGGTACAACGTTGAGTCTTTGAGGAAAGGCTCTTTACATCCATTTTCCTCAACAAGCATAGGTATAAAATGAGTGTCTGACTATAGCTAATGCCAGATCTTGTCAGCATGCTAGAGGAAGTGAGTGCTCTTCATTTCTCGACACCTCTGTATGTTCCTCTAGGAGGTTCGGTTCAGAAGGATTTCTAAATGTAATGAATAATAATCATAATAATTTGGCAGGGTTGCTTGCCACTCCCAGGCTTCGGTTTGGGGTGAAGGTTATGTATTCAAATTTGGGATTTCAAATGAGATTTCCTGTTTGGGTCTTGATAGACACCTTCTTTCCATTTTCTTTT
>JASKDV010027427.1:1785-16336 GCA_032466395.1 Aegires albopunctatus | reverse complement strand
AGAAGCACATCAAATAATAAGTACAATACATATAATGATAAAGATAACTAAATGGAGAGATGATTTACAGAAGAAAACAAAAAACCTAAATAATGATGGCCATCAAGCCCCAAAAAATGCACTACAATGCCAGGGAACCTCTGTAAAACACATTGATCACATAGAGTGGGAACGCGCTCTATAGGAATTATCTTCATTTATTTCATCTATAGTACAAACAATAACTAAAATTGATCATTTCATTTTGATGTTAATTAATCAAATTTTAAGATTACAGACAATCAAAATTTGATTTGGACTATTCAACTGCCAACAATTAAAATCAAATTGTTCAAATATCAAATACCCTGCACATTTGTTTGCTTGCCGTAAAAAATATTCTTCAAAATGATAAAACAACATATTATAATACCCTCAAATATACTGCAGGGAATTTTTAAGTTAAGTATAAATAGAATAATTAAAATTGGATACCTGGGTTCAACAATTTGACAAACACCATTTTGAAAGTTGGCATTTGTCATTTTGAAAGTTGGAATGTGTGATTTTGAAAGTTGGCATGTGTCATTTTGAAACTTGGCATTTGTCATTTTGAAAATTGGCATTTGTCATTTTGAAAGTTGGCATTTGTCATTTTGAAAGTTGGCATTTGTTATTTTTGAAAGTTGGCATTTGTCATTTGTTATTTTTGAAAGTTGTCATTTGTCATTTTGAAAATAGCCATTTGTCATTTTGAAAGTTGTCATTTGTCATTTTGAATGTTGGCATTTGTGATTTTAAAAGTTGGCATTTGTCATTTTGAAAATTGGCATTTGTCATTTTGAAAGTTGGCAATTGTCATTTTGAAAGTTGTCATTTGTCATTTTGAAAGTTTGCATTTGTCATTTGTTATTTTTGAAAAGTTGTCATTTGTTACTTTTGAAAGTTGTCATTTGTCATTTTGAAAGTTGCCATTTGTGATTTTGAAAGTTGTCATTTGTGATTTTGAAAGTTGTCATTTGTCATTTTGAAAGTTGTCATTTGCCATTTTGAAAGTTGTCATTTATCATTTTGAAAGTTGTCATTTTGAAAGTTGTCATTTTGAAACTTGGCATTTGTCATTATGAAAGTTGTCATTTGTCATTTTGAAAGTTGTCATTTGTCATTTTGAAACTTGATATTTGTCATTTTGAAAGTTGCCATTTGTCATTTTGAATGTTGGCATTTGTCATTTGTTATTTTTGAAAGTTGTCATTTGTCATTTTGAAAGTTGTCAGTTGTCATTTGAAGTTGTCATTTATCATTTTGAAAGTTGTCATTTTGAAACTGGCATTTGTCATTTTGAAACTTGGCATTTGTCATTTTGAAACTTGACATTTGTCATTATGAAACTTGGCATTTGTCATTTTGAAACTTGGCATTTGTCGCACCCAGGTATCGAATTCACTGACCTCATTCGTGCATTACGCAAAACAAACGCTGGCATAACATAATGTGCCAACTACCGACAGAATCTTGTTCCTGATTGTACTAGTGATAATCATTGGATTGCACAGTCAAGTTGAAAAAAACAATATATAACCATTCGAACCCTAACTTTGTTGAAAAAGACAATAACCCTTCGACCCCTAACTTTGGGGGGCGTCAGTGACCTATTGGTTAATACAATTTGAACGTGAGAGACTCCAGTGGCTCCACTCACCGATACCAGCTGGCTGGTTAACGGTGAAATTGTATCCAGCTAGACACAAACTTTCTCGATAACCACTGGTCATTGGCTGTTTGTCCTTAGGTAAGATGCTTTGACCAGAGGCTGCTGGTCTTGTCCTGTGTTGCTGTGTTGCTGTCGGCAAAGGGAAGTGGAAAAGTCATCGTAAAAGCGCTAGGAGGCTAAGGTCCCTTGTCAATACGCGCTATATAAATGAACTTTAAACTTTAATTCCCTGAACCTTAACAAGCCCCTCCCCGGGCTTCCTGTGAAGTTTCCTATAATGTTGGTATCCCCACACCGTTGAGTGGTGACTTGGGATATTGTAACGGAATAACTGCACCAGTATATCAATTATTCAGATTCAAAGGGTTAAATAACGATATGTATGCATGGTCAAAAACAGAAAATGATAAATGAATTGGATTACATGGCAGGATTAGATTCACCTGAGTTTTAAGACAAGATAACTTTATCATCCATTGACTTCGATAACATGGCAACACAAGGTGATAAGAATAGACATAGCAAATTAATTATAATATATATCTAATGATAATAATAATAAATAATGACAAACCAGGTTGGTAATGACGATGATAATGATGATGATGATGGGAATTTTAAAAGTAATATGGTAATTTCATAGAAAGATAATATAACTTTAATTCTGTACATAAAGAATAAGGTTGGGGTGTTATTTATATGTGAATATTGCAATATTATATATTCTTAAACCAACATTTACTCAAAATTTGTCTATACCTTCCATGTTTTTCATTTGAACAGATTTTTAGCACTATATGTATTTCTTCTACTCATTCCTACCACGTCTGTAAATCTAATTTCCTTGTGGATGAATAAAGTTTATTATTATTATTAATATTATTATTTAGTTAGTTAATTAGTTATTTGGAGTTTAAGGGCTCTTACAACCTCTAGGGTCATCTCTGCCCGTTTTAATCCAAAACGCAGAATATTATTGAGTATAAAGAGAAGTATACTGCATTTTGGATTGAAACGGCAGATCACAGTACCCATTGAAAAACTAAAATGAAAGGCTGGTTGAAAGAACAAAAACAGAAGTAGAAGAAATAGGTTTTAGAAGAGAAGGGGGAAAAAGTCGCCAAGGAGGAAAAGAAGACTTCAAATAATACATACAACACATAACATATTAATAAAAATAACTAAAGGGAGAGATGAATTACAAATAAAAAAAGAACATCATCTTTCAAAAACAATTAACGATAGCCATCAAGCCCCAAAACATGAACTGAAAAGACCATCCAGGATTTTCTCTGTGTACAAAATTATTCGGTCCTTCTAGATAGCAAATGACCCCGATAGTATTTTTTAAGTCAAGCAATGCACACAATTGGGGGATGACCATTGGATATACCTCCGTCCCCCCAAGCAAATAATATCCCCTTTTCTGAAGAGAAAAAAGAGCTTGAAAGACAGAAGATAGAGTACAGATGGGAGAAGAAGCACCCACTGAACCCTTAGTCACCTCTTATGACATACAGTGGGTCAGTGGGTCTATTCTTCCCCCTCAGTCGGGGACCCTCACGGGATGTGGTATTGCCCAATTAATCATGATCGGTTTTCTCAGGGTTTTAGATACCACGCTATTCTGGGACATGTTTTAGCGCATATTTAATTATTTGATGAGTGTTGATATAAAAACTTGCCACGACGGGCAATTCCAAAGGGGATTGCTAAAACCATGACAATTACGTATATCACAATATATTACATACCGGTATATCACAATATGTTACATATAATTTATTAATCTGAAAACAATTCTTTCAAAATATACATGATGAAGGATATAGCTGGAAAAGGGGAACAACACCATTTTCAAAATTCCAATCAACCCGCCATCATCGTACATTTCTCCCACATAGTTTCATTATAAAATTCTAAATTCATTTCGGTGACAAAATGCGATAAATCTGTTGATTAACCACAATAGTGACAATCTATAATACATGTTTTTTATAAAAGTACATCAAGACAAACTTCTCCTACTCAGACGTATTGACGTTGTTTCTCCTCTGGATAAACAGGAAAAGTCAAGAAGGAACTGTGCCTGGACAACCACACTTCCTGAAAATACATTGGCCAGGCTGCATCCATGGTCAGAGCTGACCGACGGAGGCCTACCTACATTAAGACACCACACCTTTTTAAATGTGTTATTCTTATGATAAAAATGGATATTGATGCTGTCCTTCTATAGAAGTATAACTGCAAATTTTCAAGCTTTTGTTTTGTCGCACCAAATAAACATTTATTGAAGGTCATTTTTTAACAGAAATGTGATTGGCCAATAGAAATGCATTATTTTCTTGCGTGATCCAAACCTTAAAGATACAGGACGTCTCATTTTGCCGCTCTAAACGTATAATTCTTTTTTTATTATTTTGCACTTATATAATTGTAGAACGATACCGACGTTATGTGGAATTTTGCAGTCACACCCTTTATATGCATAAAGATAAAAATAACGTATAATATAGGCACAAAGTAAGAGCACAATACAAAATCTTGCAATGATTAAAAACAATAATCTGATTTCAGAACGGAAGAGATATAACAATCTAGAGTACGCAAATAAACTTCATATCTGTCTTCATGACCAATACTGACCCATTGAGTATTTTCGATATATTGTATAAGCAGATGACCGTTGAAAATCCATTTAAATAAAAAAATCAACATTTTAATTAAGTCATAGACAATAATACCATCAACATCGAATTTAACGGCAATAACGCAATCTCTTGAAAGTTTGACAAAATTGAGAATTTAAGTACAAATCAATACTTGAAACGAAACAAAATTATATTGACTGTTTACATGATAAAACTGATGTTATTTGAAAACGTTCTCCACGTATAAATAGTTTGAGAAGAAAATCACATAAATGATCTAAACATGGCAATCTCCCATTAGAATGGGTTCAAGCTGGGAGGTCGTGATATCAACTAGAACCCAATTCATAGATTAGATTAACTCCTTGAATTCAGTAAAAAGTGGAGACTGTCCCAATTATCAAGCTTCCCCCATTATCCGCCTTCCCAATAACAGAGGGCCCATCGTAATTTTATAAAAATTAATTGAACCAGTTATCACAACGCAAAAAAAAACCCAATTTTCATAGTACATCAGTCAAAATTTCACAAATAACATAATACAGCTGTTTATGGATAGATTCGCCTAAAACAAACAACAAGAAAATTCATAAATTTATTCATAGGCTATGACGCAAATCCCTGGTTAATTCCTTTGTTCAAGCAACTTCACTGCCTTATTATCGTGGCAGGACAATTTTGATCAATGGACAAATTCTCTGAACATATAATTGTATTTTTTTTAATTCAGTAGGTTGATAGACTTTGCCTTCCATGAGCAGTTACCTCCAGGTGTTAAATGTCTTGCCTCGGGACATTTCAAGTGTAGACCGGCATATGTCTCAATATTTTCAAATACTGCCATGCCGTCCTTAGCAGCAATCTGGAGGTGAAGCAGAGTTTTTTCCAACCAGTTCTCTAAAACAACACACAACAAGCTCAACTCTTCCAATAAATTATGAAATGTAAAACGAATTCCCATCCAAACTGATCCAATCATTCTCTAAGCCGAGATGTCTAGAAAGTAGTTGTCCTGAGGTAATCAAACACGGATTCATACACCATCAACATGATAGCACCACCTGTAGAAAAAAAATCAGCAACAAATAATCAAATACCTCCACATTAACCTATGAGGCAAACACGCATTATTTCAAATAATCAAATACAACCACATTAACCTATGAGGCAAACATGCATTGTTTCAAATAATCAAATACCTCCACATTAACCTATGAGGCAAACACGCATTGTTTCAAATAATCAAATACCTCCACATTAACCTATGAGGCAAACACGCATTGTTTGAATTTTGGAGCTACACCGACATAAAATAATAATCTGACTACGATGAAAATAATGATTTCTATCTAATAGAGGTGCCAACTGGCTAGGAAAAAAAATCCTGAACTTTTCAAAACATCGGAAAAAGTGCGCGCACGGACACTGGGGCCTATACTGTGTAGGTCAGTCATACTATCTTCTAATATTCAATACATCTTATATTAAACAATTCATTTAGATTATTATATCATAAAGTGCATTGTAAAATGCACAAAGAGATAACATTATACATCATTAAAAATGAAGAACAAGCACATACAATTTGGTTTGAAAAAAATAATTTTTTTTAAAAAGTGACGATTGGCCTGAAGCCTGGTAAAATCCAGACAATTCTCGAAATCCGGATCTCCGGATAAATCTGAAGATTTGGCATCTCTGATCTAAGGTGAGAACTAATTAGCAATATCAGTTAGTGGGAATGTGCTATATAAGAACGCTCTTTGTTTCTTTCTAATATTAATTACTATGATGAAGATGATTATAATAACAATCATAATTCTCAGCAACTCTCCTTTACAATATTAATACAAACTTCTAAAATTATCAGCTTATTTCTAAGAAAATGGACTCATTTCTAAGAAAACGGACTCATTTCTAAAAAAACGGACTCATTTCTCACCCTCTTGTATTATAGCGTTGTATTTGGTGATAAAAACATCACCACACATAAAACAGGATGGTTCTACAGGCTTTGTCAAATTCAAGCATCCATAGAAATAAGTTGCACAAAAATGTAGAAAATCAAAGTTAACTCAACGCGAGCTTGGCCTCGACTCACAAAAAACCCCAACTAGGTTACACAGTGTGTTGAACCAAAAAACAAGTTGAAATAGTTTATCTTTATCAATGTATAACAAATCGACGGGAAGAACTCCGAGGTAAATGAAACTTGCAATCTCATTGGCTGGAATCTAAATATACCATCCAATCAAAACTACAGTCTGGCCTCTCTGGTCTCTCTAATCTGGACTTCTGTAATCCGAATGATTATCCGGGAATGGATTTTGTTTTTATTGTTTCTTGGTATTCCCTAATTCCGGAAAATTCTGTAATCCGAACAAATTGCCGGGGACGGAGGTGTTCGGATTAGAGAGACCAGACCGTACTTTTGTTACTTAGGAAAATAACCGGAAATTTCCAATTTAAGAAGCCACGATGGTATCTATATATATTACATGAATGGCTTTAATCTATTTATCTAATGTCGATGAATTTCAATCATTGATCACTTGAATGGTTCCACCTATTACAACATGTCAGCCTCTCCCTCCTAATTATTATTGTCGTGGTATCCTGGTAGTAGACATTTGGGCTGGTGACCAAAAGGTCCCAGGTTCGAATCCCTGTTTGACTTCTTGGACCTTTTCCGCTCTTTGTTCCATTAGGTTTTTCCATTAGGTTTTGCTAATGTTTAGACTTTGTTTATAAATGGGAGTGAATGCATGAATGAACATACTAGGCGTCAAAGGATTAATGCGCGAATGAAACGTGAAGCGCCTCTGAGTATCTGAGATGGATACCGGCGCTATATAAGTAATTATTTATCATATTATATCAAGATTTGGAAAAGAATCTTTACATGCATTTCTTCACCATACCCAGGTTTACTAAAATGGGCACCTGGCTATAGGTAGAGGAAGATCTTGTCAGGATGCTAGAGAGAAGCGCCTTTCATTGGGTCACACCTCTGTATACCCCCAGGGAGGTTGAGAAGGATTTTGGATTGCAATGGTCTGCCAGAGAAGCTCTGTAAAGCACATTTAGTGGGAACGCGCTATGAAAGAACGCTCTTTTTTTAAAAAAATAATAAATGACAAGAAATAAGGGATTACCTGGTCCAAGACGTAAAATTTTAGGAAGCAGGCCTTTGTACAATGCAAAATACCTGTAAAAGGAGAAAAGGCATTGATGGGTTAAAATTCTCCCCTTGGTCCAAAGACACAGAAAAGTATGGAAATATGGCTGTGAAGTTCAAAGTTTAAAGTCAATTCTATAGCGCTCTTCACCAAGGGATTTCCAAGCCTCTAAGTGTTTTACGATGACTTTTTCCACTTCCCCTGACCAACAGCAACACATAGGACAAGACTAGCAGCCTGTCAGGCGCAATTACAATTTTTGGACACGGACAACGCTGTCTTCATGGCCAGGTACTCATTCACACCTGAGTCGAGTGGGGTAGATGGGACTAAGTGTCTTACCTAAGGACACACCACCAATGACCAGTGGTTATTGAGAAAATTTGTGTCTAGCAGGATGCGATCGCAAGTCCCCATCTGACCGGTGTCGGTGAGTGGAGCCGCTTGAGTTTCTCGTGTTCCAATTGCGTTAACCACCAGGCCACTTATTCCCCTAAAGATAAAAGATATTGAGCAGAACTCTTGTTAACGTTTCATCGAAGGTTAACAGAATTTGTGAACCACTTCAACTACCTACCCTTCTTCTTTATAGACTAGCAACATGGACTGAAAACAACTTTTGTATTTGATTTGCCCTGGTATAGGCTGTGGGCCTTGAATGCGACTCTTCGCTACATCGAATGGAATGTTGATCATGGAAGCAAGCGTCCCAGATGCCAGCCCAATAAGAAAACGTCGCAACAAATCGTGGGATGGATCCTAAATAAATGGAAAAAATTAAACGACAATTAATAAATAAATAAAAATAAAATTCCCAACGAAAATGCTGATTGTATATACGATGGATACGTGAAAATGATGCCTATAATGCAAATTTCAAAATTCACAAAAAAGTATATCAGCTCTTTGAGTTAAGAAGTTCAACTCGTTGAAATGTTTAGAAATTTACTCAAATTAATGCCTTTAACACAATCATCAAAGTCATTCAAAGCAAGAGAATCTTGGAAAAAAGAAAATCTATAAATCCGATAATTTTGAAATATTAACATTAAATTACAACTACAGGTTACCATTAGATCTATAGAATAGGAAACATGAAATATGGCTAAAATTCAATACAGGTTACCATTAGATCTATAGAATAGGAACCATGAAATATGGCTAAAATTCAATACAGGTTACCATTAGATCTATAGAATATGAAACATGAAATTTGGCTAAAATTCAATACAGGTTACCATTAGATCTATAGAATATGAAACATGAAATTTGGCTATAATTCAATACAGGTTACCATTAGATCTATAGAATAGGAAACATGAAATTTGGCTAAAATTCAATACAGGTTACCATTAGATCTATAGAATAGGAAACATGAAATTTGGCTAAAATTCAATAAAGGTTACCAATAGATCTATAGAATAGGAAACATGAAATTTGGCTAAAATTCAATACAGGTTACCATTAGATCTATAGAAAAGGAAACATGAAATTTGGCTAAAATTCAATAAAGGTAACCAATAGATCTATAGAATAGGAAACATGAAATTTGGCTAAAATTCAATACAGGTTACCAATAGATCTATAGAAAAGGAAACATGAAATTTGGCTAAAATCCAATAAAGATTACCAATAGATCTATAGAAAAGGAAACATGAAATTTGGCTAAAATTCAATAAAGGTTACCAATAGATCTATAGAATAGGAAACATGAAATATGGTTGAAATACAGAAAAGACAACAAAAAACCCAAACAATATGATGCGTAAATGACATTTATTGTAAAGAAGAATATCAACCAACGTATGTATGTACGTACCTGAAATTGTGGCACTATATTCTTGACATTATGATAAAAGCCAAAGTAAATCATGTTGAAAACTCCGTGCCTTCCCAAGGTTGCCGTAAGACCTCTGTTTAATCCATTCAAACCAAAACCATCCTTGGCCATAATTTCCTTAGCCGTTTTTATCGTACTTGGTTGCTGGGGAATGATAAAGAAGACATATTAACAATATATTATCTATTGATTCATGGGGAGCAGATAGCTCAGTAGGAAAAGCGCTCGCCTACCAAGCAAAAGGTCTCTGGTTCAAACTTGTGCAGGCTTGAATTTGAAATCCAATTTTTCAGGTTTCCTTCTGCCAAAGCTGTCGGAGATGGACTATAATCTAGGAGGACCCATGCGTAGTCACCCATGTGAAAAAACAACCCTTGGCTCTTTAACTCTTTCCCTACCGAAAAACGCATTTTGCGGTGTTTTTTCATGACGATATTACCCCATGAAACGCATTTTGCATTTGTGCACTTCTGCTATTCTTCTCATTACCCAACCTATTATCTCTGACAATTATATGTTAAATTGTTTCCAACCCTCATATTATGAAAGCTCATTCATTTTCCTTCAATTTCATATGCAACACTTATAACTTTTCATTTGAAACAAGAGCAGACAAACAACATATTTCTATAACAGTCAGGGTCATAAAAAAAATGACTTGGTCCAACTGTAGATTTTGGGCCAGCAGGGAAAGAGTTAAGAGGCAGTCTTGGAAAACCCTGATATCATCAAAGTAGTGAAAATGAGCAAAACACAATGCAACAACAATAATAGATTCATATTCTCCTGTTCACTTCTTTTCACACCAATGCCAAACAAAAATAAATAAATGAATTTAAAAAAAAATAAAATAAAGAGCATACAGCATGTTACCACCAAATGTGTTCAATGTGCTAGATTTGCAAAGGTTTCGTTTTACATAAAATAAAAAACCTTGACATTCCCCTGCAGGACATATTATAGAAGAGTGAACCCGATGAAAGGCTCCTCTCACTAGCAAACTGAAAATATCGTTTACTCTACCCATAGCCATGAAATGCATGACTCTTTCCAGAGGACTCCACGTCTTGCCTTATTAAGATTCAAACCTGCAACCTTTCAATCACTGTTCCAAAATATCTACCTTTAGGCTATGATGCCACACCTTGTTGACTTGCAAAGAATGTGAGTGTCAGAAGTCTAGCTGTTAACACAGTTTATTCACACACACAAAAAAAACCCTACAGAATCCATTCACCTACAGTGGTTGCCTGGGTCATGTAGTACAATTAATTCCCATGATGCACAAAGTTTATCTCATTTCTAACGGGTTACGAGTATTTTTGTAATACCCATTCCCGACAGTCTACAAGAATAGTGGGATCAGGGATTCATCTGTCCTAGGTTCCTTTGAACCCAACTTCTCAATGTTAAACATTGCCATTTTTATATTCTATATCCGTAATATCTTTCATCTCACCAAATTTGTCAACGACAGGTTAAAATATGAAACAGTTACATGCTCATTTTAACACGTTTTTACATGGGAGATGGGCACAGCCAGTCGGCAAGGGTGTGGCTGGGGAGGCAACTCAGATTGGAATGAGTTATTTGATGGTAGATATTTGGGCTAGTGATCGAGAGGTCCCAGGTTTGAATCCCGGTTGGGGCCGGGTTGAGTTCTTGGGAAAGATTCTTTACATGCATTTCCTCACCGTACCCAGGTGTAAAATGGGTACCTGGCTATAGGTAGAGGAAGATCTTGTCAGTATGCTAGAGTGAAACACCTGTCATTGGATCTCACCTCTATGCCCCCCGAGGGGTTGAGAAGCATTTTGTATTGCAATGGCCTGCCAGAGGAAACTCTGTAAAGCGCATCGAGCACATGTAGTGGGAACGCACTATTTAAGAACGTTCTTTACTCTTTTTAACGCTCTTTTAATCTACAAGTCTCGTCCTATGTTTCTTATGTTACTGACAACCGCAAGTGTAAAACAGTCATTGTAAAATGCCCGAAGGCCTCAGCAAAAGGTCCATAAAAAGCTTAATTTTTATTTTTTATTTTCATCTCTGACAAACAAAACAACACGTGGAGAGATAGAAACCATAGTGAAACTGAAAATATCAAAGAAATCTTCATGAAGTGTAAAACAAATCATACCTCACTGAACTTTGACCGCTGAGCTTGAAGCTTGACTTTGACGACTTCAAAAGGATTGATGACTAAAGCCTCTGTCATTCCAGATGCCAATCCAGATAACGTCAGGACCTGGTAAAGGAAATGAAAACATCACAAGTGTCAAAGTATGAGACGGGATTACTTTCATCATTTCTTCGGCCTTAACGATTCCTGGGTTTTCTCCCTTTGAAAATTTTAATTAGACCTTGCAATTTTTCATTTCAAATATCTTTTGGCTGAGTAATAAGAGAGCGATATATGACCCCTCATTTTGACCAGAAATGTCAGTGGTTTGCATCCATAATGCTGTGTATTTCTCTTTTTACTCAATAATCAAAATGCGTTTCAGATACAAACGACTGATTTCTTCTTTCAGTACTATCTTAATAAAAAAAAACAAAGCAAGGGCAACAGCTTTAGTTTAGTTTCAATTTGATTGTTTGTTTAGTGATATCAGCCTTGTCATTTATTTTTATAAGCATATCAGGCCAATTTAAGTACAAATTTCATCATATGAAAGTAAGTAAAAAAATATCATATGAAATCCAAGATAGTGGAAAAAAATGACTCCCGCCAGATCTTTTATGATTATTATTATTATGATTATGTTATTATTATCATTACTATTATTATTTTAATAAAAATACACATTTTGGACAAACTTATTTCCATAAATCAATTATTAAATTTTTTTTAAAAAATGTAATTATTCCGCAAATTCTTGATTTTAATGAATGTTATGACTATCTCAATGAAAATGACAGAAATGAGGTCATCGAACGGGAGAATGCTAGTTTCGATCTGGAGTCAATTACTGCTGTACTTTCGCTATCAGATATAAATCATCACTTTGAGGGGCCTCTCTAATCAATTTATGGTCTTTGACAAATAAAATGTTATTCACACCAATCTTGCTATATTTATGTTATATGAATTAATATAATCTCATCGAGGCTTGAGTAGCAAATGTACAACAGGGATCTCGCATGTCTTACTTACAACATGGTTTATTAGGCCAATAAAAAATCTGTAACGTTACGCATCATTTAAGTTTACACTTACGACTCCGAACTTAGACATAGGCTCATGCGCATTGCGTAAAATCCGGTGCATGAACAATGATTACAGCTCAAAAAACTGTCACATACCAATGGTTCTGGTATGAAATCCCCGGAAGCAAAAATATGTTTGTATCTTTCAAAGGTAAAAAACTTCACAGCTCTCTTTGGTGTCTCAGCCAGCAAAGGAGGGAGAATACCTTTGTAGAATGACAGGGCTCTGTGGATTTGAACGAAAATACTCAGGAAATGACTGATTTTTAAATGAGAAAACCCCTCGCATTTGGAAATTCCCCAGTTCATGGGTATTTTCTTAAAAGGAGAAACATTTGGATCACTTAACTTTTAAATGATTGAAAGAGAAAGAGAATTCAAATATGTTGTGTTATTGAGAGAGAAAAATAATTCTATATAAACTCTTTGAAGGCCAGACTGGTTGTTAACAGATTCATTTTGAAGGCAGACAAAATGCTCCCTGTTTTAACTCAATTTCAAGACAATTGTGCCTATCAAACCTTTCAGGTTACAGGCACTACATACGCATAAACACTGCACAAATTGTAGAATCTTCACATGGAAGGATTGATATGATAAACCTTATGATGAAAAAGATAGTTTGGCAAAGGGGAGCTAACTTCCTAATCCAAAGTCAGATAATGGTCTGGAAGCAGCTTCAATTAGGTCCGATATATCAGATATTGATCCCAAAAGAATTTTATCACTATTATTATGTAGAGAACTTACCCTTCTTGCCTATACATCTTTCGAAAGCAGTCAACGATGGATGTATATCGGTTTGGATCATCTGGCCCTCTCTGAATTTGAAACCTTGTCTTCACTAAATCAAGGGGGTGCATTATTGATACCTCTACAAAACCTGGAAGCAGTAAAAATAATAAAAAATAATTAATATAAACAAAAAGACACATTATAACACCTTCTTCATATGTATATCACAGAAAATGTAGATCTAGTTTATTTGCAGCATTCAAAAAATGTTTTTATAGATCTAGTGCTTGACAAATGGTGAGAATTAATTGATTGAAATTTTGACAACATAAAATTGAACAATTCTTTCTTTCATGATTGTCAATTTGCACTGTGACAGCTCTATCAGTGTAAAAATTGAAGGGCAGTAAATTTAGAAAGGATACTTTTTTGTATTTTTGGACATCTATCTAGATCTACATCTACATCTAGATCTTGTTGCCTACTTTTACTTTAAGCATTCCTTGAGAAAATTCACGTTACCTGCACATCCACCGGCTACAAATTGCATGCCAGCCAAAACGGCAGGACTGTGGGGGATTCTTGGGGGTGATATGGTTTCTTCCTTCATCGCCATGGTGTTTTATAAATTCAAAATATAGAATCAGACCAGTTTTCATCAGCTAAGTTTTAAGGAAGATATCGGTTTAATCTAAATTGACGTAGTCGACAGGTTAATCACAGGCGACAGGTTTATTACAGAAGACTGACAACAGAGCGTCGGCGTGTCGACAAGACGTCGATAAGGACAGGTAAACTTTGAACCATGACCGATTGTGGGTGTGTGTGACCTTATGGCCTAATCTGACCCGGAACTCGTCGCTCGTCGTAACTAAAGCGAAAGTAACACAGACTACAGAGACAGAGTCAAAAAGGACATGTCGTTCTACTACTATTACGGCTCATTGCTTCAATTCATCTGCTGAAATACCACTTAGATCTAGGTATGGCATTTAGATCTATGTCTTGTATTCGCCTTAATCTCATAATGAAGCAAAATTTATATTGGTGCTGATCTAGAGGGTAGAACTAGATTATAGACTAGATCTAGATCTAGATCTAGATCTAGATCTAGATATCTATGTCTATAGTCAATGTACCCCCACAAAATCTAATAATATAAAAACACAATCCCTGATTAAAAAAATTACTGTTTTGGTCCAACATGCTGGATGAAGGTGATGAGGCGGGGGGGGGGGGG